>DWAJ01000023.1:0-68467 GCA_018238005.1 Eurema mandarina | reverse complement strand
ATACATAAAAAAAAAAAATATATTATACATACAGACGAATTGAGAACCTCCTCCTTTTTTTGAAGTCGGTTAAAAATACAATTAGTTCAGTATTTGTTATCTATCGTGTGAGAATATTATTGGTATAAAAATATGATTCATACTCAGAATTTATTTAAACTATTTATTCTATAACTATTAATTCTGTATTCTGAGGAGTTATACAAAAAATATAGTCTTTTGTTAAAGAATAATAAGTATTTTATCTACGAATTAAAATTAAAATAAATGTATTTTTTAACGATCCTAAGTCAAACTGAGTACTGACTCGCAGACGTACCCATATAGCAAAGAATATCGACCTGCTAAAATATTTTAATATAATGTATAGGTCGCGTCACGAATCTTTAGCGATGAACGAAACAAGCGCAGAAGTCAAAAATTAGGTATCGAGGTAACGGCGCGGCGCGCGGGGCGCGTGATCGTCGGGTGCGCGAGCGTTGATTGGTTGTTCCAGTCGTGTTGTCTTTCTCGCACCAATACGTCAATTACGAGCGCGATTCTACCGATGCGCAGCTATTTTCGTCCAGCGCTAAACATAAATGACGCCGACTATACCTGAGGAGTTTTGACGGAAATCTGGCGGCGTCTATTTGTAATCTCAATTGAATATTCGTTTTATGGTGCATATAGTGATTTAATGTTTGATTGTAATAGTGATTCATGCAGTAAATTAGCTAATAAGTGTCCAGGAAATGAAGAATTCATTCGAGAGCGCATAGTAGCGACTAGCGCCGTTCCGATTGCTCCAAGATTCGTCGAGGTTCTTCGTAAAGTTCACTATCACTTTACGAAGGGCAAAACGAAACGACCGACTGACTAGACTAAAGACGACTTGATGACGATTTTACTTGATCCATATCGACTTTTATCTTGACCACGTTGCCTCATATTACATTGACACTGGCAAAAAGCTAGACCGGCTAGACGCTAATGCCATAATATAAAAATAAATAAATATGATGTACCTAGATACAAAATATATAATGTATGCTGAAATACTGCCATCTACCAAAAATTACAAAACTTTTTAGGATACATTTTACAGTAACCTCTTTAAATTCTTAGATCATAGCAAAGATGGCGCTCCCATTCTTAAGAGAAATTGTTTATAAGTACTGTAATAAAATAACGGTATTTCTAAAATTATTAATAAGTTTATTTAATTACATATTAATAATTAAAGCTATATTGAATATTTTGGTTATATTTTACATTTTGGTAATATACAACATAACTTTTGAAGGAATTAAATTATGAAATCAAATATTTGTCTATGGCATATTAAGATGGCTGCCTATAGTTATGTCCTGTCGGGATTTTGTATTCTTTGTTTATGTTGAAAAAATGTTTTCCATTTGTATTTTTTGACTCTATCGTGACATAATAAAATGTTAATGGATGTATTAGTTTTGAACATTCTTTTTTATTCATGCAAGTGTGTGATTTGACATAGAAGTGGTACCAGCCTCACCTTGTAAAGAGAAAATGGGGAACTGTTTTAGTAGTACTGGAGAGAAAGATTCTAAGAACAAAAATGAACGAGTTAATACTCATGAAGAAGATCCAAGACAATTTCAAACTCCAGTTCCCACTCCACCACCAGATCCTATAAGATCTACGGTGAATCAGGGCCCAGATACTAGCGAGGTCGCTCCCACCCGAATATTTGTTGCCCTTTACGATTACGATGCAAGAACAGACGAAGACCTTAGTTTTAGAAAAGGTGAGCATCTGGAAATTTTGAATGATACACAAGGTGACTGGTGGCTAGCAAGGAGCAAGAAAACGAAACAAGAAGGTTACATTCCCTCAAACTATGTCGCCCGCTTGCAGTCCATAGAGGCCGAGCCGTAAGTAGGCTTAACTATATTAAATATTTTTATACTTTGATTATAATTATAAATACGCCAACTTGTTCCCTAGATTTCATCTTTACTTACGTATATGATTGTTTATTACTCTCCAATGTTACATTATTTTATTTGTTTATGTACAGGTTAGATATGCAATTTTTTATCAAGCACTTCAAACATTGAAAGTCTGTAGGCCTAACTATAATTATAAATTATTTTATCATTCTTGTCCATTAAAAGTATGTTATCAGCTATTATTGGGGATTTACAATGAGTGTTATATTTCATATCTATTTAAAAAGGAAACATGATTCATTATAAAGTGAAAGCATAACTGGTATTATGTATGTTGCTGTAACGCCTGAAGTATAGGAAGTCCTAATATTAACCAAGTCATTGCTTTAAGTCCAAAATAATATTATGATACTGTCATTTATCTCTGCACATGGTAGGTTTAAGAGAGAAAAGAGCCCATTTTGAATAAACTCTTCTAATTTCTCCACAATATTGAGGTTGCAGGTTGATATTAACATGTTTCTTTTGTTTTATGTTAAAAGTGTGTAAATTCAAATTCAACAATGATTATATACATTTTTAAACTTACCAACACAGTACAGAGTACTCATAAATCTAAAACTTACCTTTGTTTTGATATTTTACTGTAACATAATATATATACACATTACAATCACACTTCTATACTGTGTCAATGTAATGTGTATATATTCACATTTCACACTTCTATACTGTTTGAATGAAAATAGAAAGGTGAATCAGTTCTTAAAATTGCCATGCTTATTTATTTAACATTGCGATATGAAATATAGCATTTATTAAATTCACAACATTTTGTATAGATGTGACCCGCACTTCATATTTCCAAATTAATATGTAGCCTCAGGTATTAAAAATTTCAATTTGGCAATTATTCTATTGACAAAGTAAATTTAAAACTCCGATGAACTCTACAGCTTTATAATATTAGTATATATATTTGACTAGCCACAGCCTGTGGTGTTACCTGCATTTATGCATGTATTACACATGATTCTCCCTCTTGCACCATACTATCTGATAAAAAACATATATTAAAGATTAGGACATACTTAGGGCGAGGCTGTCAGACAGAAGAAAGCAAATTTGTTTTATACTATGCCGTGATATAAATATTCGTTTTTACTAGTACTTGCCAAATATTTGATAACCAAAATTGATAATAATTGCAGTGTTATGTCATAAAAATATTCTGTATATTTTAATTTTATATGTTAGGAAAATTTATAAATTGGTGGTCGAATACCATTATTTATGCACACATAGATTTTTTTTATGAATGTGGAATTCTCATATTAAATAAAAGTATACTTACGATTTTTAAACAATGAATTTATTAATTATTTAAAGATATTTTAATTGACATTGATTAATTGCATAATTTCTAAAAAGGAATAAACAACTTTCATATTGTAGATATTTTCTAAGAACCCCAATGTAGGACTACAAAAATGAATTGCATTCACTAATCTCCATTTATTTAATGATTTTTTCTGAATTCCCCAGACTGGGCGC
Source organism: Eurema mandarina (assembly GCA_018238005.1). Taxonomy (NCBI): domain Eukaryota; kingdom Metazoa; phylum Arthropoda; class Insecta; order Lepidoptera; family Pieridae; genus Eurema; species Eurema mandarina. The sequence continues at coordinate 65,003 of DWAJ01000023.1, read as the reverse complement.
TCATGTTTGAAATATTATAATCTTGTCCTGTTGACCCAGATGTATCTGATAAAGTTATTTATCATTATAATTTTTAGGATAAGTTTTAGTACTCATCAACATTAAAAAAAAATTAAACAGAATCTAAGGCTATTGAAATTTGACATAGTTAATGGTCTCATTCATTTCGTTTTAGTATGCTAAATAGAAATATTAAAAACTGGTTAATGAAAATATACAGATACCTTAAATAACATTTATTTATTTGTTGTGATCATAAGTTTCTAAGTCTCGATAAACAATATCAACATATTATAATAATGTCTAAAACATAGTGGTAGCTTTTTAAACACAAATACATGTACAAATAAAAAATCATATTTTTAGTATTAAAAAAAGCACCTTTTGCTGATTATCAAAAAAGTAAAATGTTTTATGTTAAAAGATTTCAAGCAATAAGTTCAATTTTAAAATTCCAGTAATTTGAACTTTATAAATGCCTTAATAAAAATTAAGTACTTAAAATGAGTTTATTCAGGAAATATTAAATGAGTATGCTTATTAGATTGTGAACATTCCATTAGTGTTGTGAATATATAAAATATTCATAACGCAAATTGCGTCTGCTAATCAATTTTTCCTGTCAACCTACCCAGCCTCGCCACTGGCGCCGACGCTTTTTAGCTCGGTCACTGAATTTTAATCCGCCAACAAATTCTAGGTATTCTGTAGGTTATGACACTAATTAACCGCTATTATAAACATTCTATCGTAGAAAGCCGCTAATGAAATATAATTTTATCAGTAGTATCGACAGTACGATCTATTCTATTAGCTGCTATTTTAAATTATTTTGTTTAACCCTGTAAAATTAACATGAATATTTTTGTTTTATTATAGAAAATTATATATGCTTATATTTTTTTTTACTGTATGAAAATACATCTTACGTGGTCTTACGTGGTTGCTAAATAAGTATTGTGATTTATATGAGCATCGGAACTGCTCGGTCAGGCGTAACGAATTATGATTTGTAACTTATTTACTGTGTGTTCAATAAACACGAGCGTCCTCCAATTGCTTCCGTTGGTGATAATATGCTTTGACGGAAAATCGTTTGTTGTCACTGCCTTGTATGCTGTCAGTTAAACATTATCGTGCACACATTGAATTTCTAGAATCGATGTATATTCTATGTTATTCATGCTTAGTTATATGTAAACGCCGTATTTACGTTTAAACATGAATATAAATACCTATCCATGGCCACTATACTTGCATTGTTTTTGATTATCACGTGCCTAATCTAAAGAACGATTAGAAAAAAACAAACTAATTTCTATCCTTTATTATGCAATGCAGTTATTAAAGGAGAATTATTTAAATTGTGTATTAGTAATGGACGTTTTAATGAACAATTATGCAAGAACAAACGCTATAAATACCAGTATTTAACCTGTTTTTAATTACGCACGTAACCAATGTTTCTAATAGTGATTAGATGTGAAATGCCTAAAGTTTTACCTTTTATATTATAACCAAGTCGTAAAACGAGCTATAAAATTGTACAAGGTACATGAATAAATAGAACTTGGTTGTTTTATAAGCATTTATCGCGTCCGAACACTTGGCTATAACTATTTGCAAAGGCGTTTCATAATTTATTTACAAATATAGTAAAGAAATTGCTTGCGTGTATTCAGCGTTTGTTATTAATGATGATTCACTAATAATACTGAACCGTAATAAACTATTAAGGATAGTAGTTAAACCTTAGTTAAATTCTTTCTCTATGACGAGTTTTAATTAATTTTTCGCCTAAAAGTGGTAAAGGTAACAAAACTCTATTAATTAGGTAAAATATAATTATCTGTTACCTTCTTTTTGTGTAACATTTCCGTATATTATCTGTAAACTATTGTTTCGTCCTTAAACCGGGTAAAATGATACCAGGTTTGCCTTCAAATAATAATTAATTAAAGTATTGTATTTCGCCGTGCACTGCGGAAGGTCGAGACACGACAAATGCTTTGTGTTAATGAAGCCTGCATTTTAAGCAACCCTATCAAGGAAGACTAATAGCGACTTGAGTGCAGACAATAAATACGTTATGTGTTTGTAAGACAATTTTTGAACTTTTGAGCTTTTAAATTACAATTGAAGCAATATGGCTACATTTTGGCTTTAAGGTTTTATTTTTTACATTATCTAGGCAACATAATCGTTGCAAATCTGTTTATAATATAAGCACGCAAGGAGACTATCAAATTGTCTGTATAACAGTTTGTATAAATCGTATAACTATTCAAATTTGAGAAAGAACCCGTGTTTCTTATTTAACATTGTTGTGAAGTATTCTTAAGAAAATGTATAGAATTACAGGAATACGTTTTCCTTGATAAACAAGCAAATTGTTAAACAAATATTAAAGCGGAATTCATGCAAATTGTATGAAACTTACGTAGACCAATGAGCTAAAGCTAACGTCACCTAGAAGCTTATTTTACGGTAAATAATTTGATTACAAGTGAATATGGCAGTGTTATTCGAATACATTTTCGTTCTTTAACTAATCAGATGAACATATTGTATGCACTTTATTCTCACTGATTATTTTGTAGATGGAGGTAGAGGGTTGTAGATAAATATGATTAAATAAGTTTCTCGTTAGCCAAGAGATGTCATTCATTAATCCTAAAACGAAAAATTCGGATGAAATAGCATACACTAAAGTGGTGACGGTAGACAATTTTTAAATTCCATAATTTAAAATATAAAGCCATCTCCAACATATAACAAAAAATACTATACATATATAGAATAACAGGATTCATTTTTAAATCTCATACATATTTCAAGTACCTAGTTATGCAGCTTAACGGTAATAGTTACTAGATTTATTTTGGTAAAATTATATACAAAAATTTATTAGAAGAGCAGAAGTGAAGTGACATCGTGCCATAGACACAATACTTATTCATGTAACATTATAGACTAATACATATTACCATTGAATAGTTTAGTAGACAAAGTAAATATACTCAACATTAATCATTAGCAGTCGTATGTGCGATACGTCTAATGTAAGGTATTTAACCCCTCACTGTGCTTACATGGAAACGGAAGCGAATGTAAAATCACACTTTATTCATCACACTGCACGCTGGAGTGACGGGAAGTCTGTCAATTCAGTGAATCACATGGTTGCAATGGACGCTAACAGGATTCCAGTCGGGCATAACTATTAACGTTGCAGCATTGTTTAATACGTTGTCACCATTTAACGAGCTCTTATACGTGTTCGATTGAAACAAGTTAATTCTATTAATTTGTTGTCGTTGCCGAGTGGGATATATTATGCTGAATACTAAAATAATCGACATTTGTAATAAAATTGGTTTCCCTCGATTATATTTAGATTGAGGTACAGTTATCTAACAGTCAATTAATATTTCTAATAAACTATAATTATTTTTTATGCAACACAATATACTATTTTCTATCTCATGATTAAATAATGCTTTGTGGAATATGTTATTATTGTATGCGGATTATCCAATGGGTATAGGTACTCAACAAGGCCTTCGCCAGATTGAATGCATAATATTAATTTCTATAAATAACCAGGTCAAATTTCTTAGTATTCAGTTCAAGAATGCGATTTGCATCACTATCGTATTTTAATTTTTTATCATGCTGTGCCTATAATTTCCAATATTTTACTGTACTATACCAATATTTGCAAACAGCGTGTATTAAGTAGAAAAATATTTAATATTTTTAGGAAAAATTAAAGGTTCAGCTCATTACCTAAATTCCAACCAAATCTGCAATAATGCTACATTGCTGTTCTCAGCTGAGCCGTCGTACGTCAACCATAAAAGACAATATTCAAACGGTGAACGTCGGCAAACGGACGGACGTGACGTACTTAATGGAATTACTTGTTTCTGAGGAATTCTAATGAATAACCACCGTTAGAAATGTCCATGTTCTTATATGAAAGAAAATGAAAAGGAAATCTCGACAACGCGCGATACAATCGTACACTACCATTTTATGAGGATGTAAGAATTTATGATTTATGGCCGTCCTAATTTTTGCTCACACCAAAACCGGAATGGAAATTCAATTGAAGTTTCTATATGGTATTATGTTCAGCTATTTCAATTACGCATACGTTTTTCCGAAACATAAAGCGTAATATTTTACTGTACACTCTACTAAATTAAATCAAAGATGTTTTTGTATAGTGTTTTGTATACCTATTACCGTAATATCTGCTACGAATGGATAATATCAATAATAGATTAGACACCTTGAAAGCCCGCGTGGGGGCTAATTTGTATTACAAATTTATTCATAGGGAAGATCAAATTATCTATAAGATTTTCTTATGCTGTTAGAAATGAAATGCCTGTCGCATTGCACAAGGTGAATCTTATAACTCCAAGATAACTATGTTCAGTTATCTTTTTGTTGCCTGCGAAAGATTCTAGTTTGTAAACATGTCCTAGAAATATCTTTAGAGTATGAGGGTCCAATTAAAGATTATCGCCCGCAGATTATGCAAATGTTATCTATAATTAATCCAGTACATTCATGAGCTGCATAATTTTCGCTAGCTTAAATTTTTTAATCATGAGACAATGCGTTTGTTTCGATGTATGTAATATGTTCATACGTAATCTAATTATTTGAATTAAGTTTTCTTGTATGTAAACGTTAGACAAAAACTTTTTTGTAAAAAAAATAATTTTCAAAATAGCAGGTCATATTACGAATATATACAATATTTCCTAGGAAGAAAATGAGATTTAATGGCGAATATTCTGTACTGACTACATTATATTAGTGATTAAAGGAGAATCTTAAGTATATTTTTTTTATGTGAAGTCGCTTTCGTAACAGTAACTTTATACATACAAAGTGAACAATACGGAAAATTTTATAAACGAATCATGAGTTAAAATTAGCCTAATTCTTTAACAACGTTTGCGCTCTTGCTGCACAGTCGTCAGTTCAATTGACCTGACGGATGATGGTTGACGGGTGTGCCACTAACGGCGTCTAAAAACCCGCATTTCCTAGTAGAGATTGCCGGCCGACATCTCTTGAGGACAGGATGCGAGTTCAGCGCCCCGCTACCATCCCTAACCATCCATATAACTAGTACTTACACGTCGCGTCGCGCTAACATAACCTGCGGTTTTAACTCGCGCTCAATATTTACACGATTTCAATAGACAACCCGCAAACTGTTTACTGTAACCATAATCGGTTTTAACCGAGTAATGCTTCCTTCATATTTAGGTAGGTCGTTGTTTACATTATTGAATTTTGAATTTTGAACCTTCGACTGCAATCAATTATAATCAACAGTTATCTTGATTTAATGAAAGATGGTGTAAGGCTTATTTAAAATACTTTATCAGTAGACAGGAGATCATAAAGTAAATTCAGTTATACCTATAAGTAATTATTGTTATAAACCATTTTTGTTTAATAAAAGAAGCTGTCCTTCAAATCTTTAACAAACAAACACAAACCACCTGCGGTCATTGACTCATTGCATAAGTCAGTCGCTCAATCGCGGTTGAACACGCGATAGGGCGGATGGTGCCCTGATAAGTGGGGCTCTAGGCCCTCCAAGTTTGATCTAAGAGAGAGCAGCGACCGAGATCACGCGCAATTAGGGTCATTGTAAGACGAGTCGCCCAAACGTCCATCTTCACACGTACCACTGAACAAACTTTGTCTTCGCGCGCATATGTTAAATTGATAGCCCGAGTGACCGAGATGATAGGTTCGGTTGAATCGGGTTGTGTTGACAATACTTGCTTATAGTTTTACCTTTTTATTACCGGCTATACCCAAAAGTATAATAACGTTTTTTACCAGACTTTAGGCGACGGCTTTTAAATAATATGAACATATTTTTTATTAATTTAAAGTGTTATTTCCATCATTATACTACAATATACTATAATATTATGTCATGTATAAATGTTTTAATGGTGCTAATTCTTTTTGGGTATAATATGCTATAACTGGTTACGCGTTAGGTTGATTGGGTAAGCTCAGGTATGTTGTTTTGATCTAATAAAATCAGTCTACCCTGTCGCCGAACGAAATTATAGCTTCCCTTCTATAAGTGTAGAGGAAAAACGCATAGCACGCGCAGACGATGCGATTACCTACCCTGGCGCCGCTGATGTATTAAGCTCAGTACACGGATGTTTTGCGGTAATATTAATATCAACCGCGATCCTCGATAGCGACGACGACTAGAAGTTTCTAATGCCTATGTTTTTTATCACATAATTAATTTTTAATGAGAATAAGCAAAGAAATAGTTTAAAAGCAACATTGGTGAATGTAATGCCAATGAAAACACTAATACCATTTGTCACCTACAACCATTTCAAAATTTATATCACTGATTGTTGCTGCAATGTCTGTAAAAGTAAGTATAATAGACTCTTTAAATTTAGTATCAAAACAAATTTAATAAATGAAATAAGAAAAAGACGCAGGGAGTATTTCCATAATGTAACGAGGGCTACCTGTCCTATGAAGTTATTTATAAACACTATTATCATTTAAAGTGTAGTCTATAAACGTTAATCTAATCATCATAATAAGTGTTTAATTGTATGTGTATTTTTACGATTCACAGTTAAACATTTTATCTCATATAAAGGCTCCTCATAATCTACAGCCAATGAATTTAATTATATTATTATTGGGAAGCAGTAATGTGTCTAATTGTCATTACTTTCACACACGCTCCCAGTGGCGCCAATGACTACAGCCTGCGATTATTTTTAGATTAGAAATGGCTTAACCGCTTTACGTAATTGAACGAGTCACAAGCACGGCCAGATCCAGAGTATTTGCTTCTAAATATAGGCACAGAGGTAGCATGCAATTATACCTTATTATCGCATGCTTCCAGTAGAAGGCCGCGTCTTGCCACAGTTATTAGTTGTTGCAGTTTCTTTAGAAAGTGTCCAGATGTGTTGAAACTGAAACGAGCACGTTGCCGTTTGCGCCTGACCTGGGCTTCCAGTTAATTTAACGATTGTTTTCACAAGGCGCGCGTGCCATAGGTAAAATCCCAAGTCCTCACTATGTATTGTTTGGCTTGCCTACTGTAAGTACGGTATTATTGATTTACAACGTGGCAAAAAGTTGTGGACTTGATATCATGTTCTAGCTTTATTCAAAGTCTTCCTTGTTCTGCAGCTAGCTGTAGATTGCATACCCTAACCGTATTTGACTATCAGATGCTTATCATTCCCCTGTTTCCTCTTTTATCATAAGGGCAGTAAGAAAAGAGGTTCTCTTACGGCATCCGTTTTTGATGTACTATTTGCCAATTAGACATTGTTGTATAATGTAGCATGATGCTATTGGTACAAAATATATTATATTCAACTTATTTATCTAAATAGTTAATTAATGTTTTAGTCAGGTCAATTTAGACATTTGAAGTTACATAAAGTCCCAACAAGCTGAATTTCTGTGAAATTGTTCAAAACATAATTATAAACAATGTCTAGAAATTCCCAATCATTACCCTGTAAGGAAAATTTTTTATTCAAGGTCAACAACTTTTATAACTTTTGAGTCGTTATATCTCAGAAACGGTGGCTCGTAAGAAAAAAGTATTGATACATTTTTTATAGATAAACTTATGATCTACAATTCTGTCTAATGTACTTTTATGATAAAACTTACCGTTTTGCTGAAAATCGTGAAAATCTCATTTTTTGACCTTTGACCTTGAATAAAAAATTTTCCTTACAGGGGAATGATGGGGAACTTCTAGACATTGTTTATAATTATGTTTTGAACAATTTCACTGAAATTCAGCTTGTTGGGACTTTCACCCTCATTTTTTGGTCTAAATTGACCGGACTATTTATATAATTGAAAAAAATAAACCTGCTTGAGGTTATAATTTTTTATCACACACATCTTCCCTTTATTACACATGTAATCCCAGTATACGATTAGTCAGAAAAGTATTACATTACATTCCGAGTAGCCCGACTGCTTTTTAGGGTTCCTACGACCACATAAAACTACGATAGCTAGGTAGTTGATTTTTTCTTAATTATGTATTTTTTATTATGCCCCTGTAACAATAAAAAGCCAAGTTCAATAAATATTTAAGGAGACTCTCATTCAGAAAACATAATGTTTTTGGTGAGCGCTTGTAGACCTTGTTGCCACGCTTGTAGACGCTTGGAATATTCACAAAATACTTATATAAATAAATATTCGACAACAAAAGACAACAAACAAAATTGTCCGAATCTAATATAGTAAAGATGTATACCAACGGGATCCTTTCTAATTATAAAATGTGAATATAATGGAAAATTATTTTAAATCTGTAATTATTCACACATTTTAAATAGTTTTCTATGTTGACATTCACCTTATGACTTTTATACTTTAGACTATTTCTAAGATGTGGCTACATAGATAAAGCTATCATCAGTCATATTTAGTTAAGCCGTTTCAATTATGTGCATGCGATGGCGCTTTCAATTAGCATTGCATCGGATCCGGTGCCCACGCAAAATATTGATTAATTTTAAATAAATGTTTTCACTGCGCGGTTTTACGAATACTTACTTTCTCTTATTCCCAGTTTAGTTTTTTGCTTTGATATAATATCTATCTACGTTACAATCTCCAATGCGCCTGTCATTCACAACATTTTCACTGTCTTCTAATGTCATGTTATGTTAGTGGTTAATCCTAATTACATATTAGCATTAAACCGAATCTGACGTTGCAGTGCCAATTAATGGTAATGAACGAATAATACACGTTGTCAGATTAAAAGAAAAGTAAAAAAGCTCCGTCAGCTGACGCACGTTCCGTGCAGGTCGGATCCTGGTACCGCGAGTGGTCCACAGCAGAGGAGTGCTGATGTAAAAGGCTTTCAGTGAATTGGCAGCGTCGTAAATTTCCGTTGGCCTAGATTTGATTATTAGAAACGTCGGCCGAGGAACAGAGAATATAATATTTTTTGTTACCTGCCAATTTATCGGTAATGAAGCGTAGCATGCGCGAGATGGGAATGCGACATACGTAAGTGAGAGTTTTGCAAAACCGAAACTGGTATATAGTGTGCGCACTCGCGCGTTATTAATTGTTATTGCTTAGGTTATCATATGATTGGTACAGTCGACTACAGAACATGATTAACACATTGATATTACAAATCATCTTAGCACTAACGCTCTTAAGTGCCGTGATAAGTTGATAAAATAGACATATAATAAGTAATTTCTAAAATATATGCACCATGTATTGTTAGTTTTGTTGCCATTTGTTGTTATTAAAATGTTGTAATACAACATTATTTCTCAAAAGTAAAATACATAAAATTATATCTGTACCTTTTTAGAAAAAATGATACACATCTTATAAAAAAACATTAATTACCTTGTACATTTAGGTAATTTAAACTTTTATACGTAATATAAACTCATCATAACAAATAACTTGCACAGCTATATTTCTCTTAATTCGCAGTGACAGGACTAAATGATATAACGTAAACGACCTCCAAACATGAACCTTACGTGGCTATTACGTATTTTGACGTCACCATGATACCATATTCGCTATTCTTGGTGCTCCATGGCGTTCGCGTAGAGCTAGGTCGTTCGTCGACCCGCCACCTCGACTCCGCGGTTAGCGATTGTTTATACACCTTTATTATCCAAACATTGTTTTGCTACTTCGTGACATACCTTTGTCATGATTATGAAATGTAGGTTAAGGCTCTTCTCTCGTGTAATCATCTCGGTACGCTCTCTTTTGGATTATATTTGAAATGAGACTTGTGTAAAGATTCTGCAATTTTTGAGCTTATTATCGTTCGAAAATTGTATGAGTTTGTGGTAGTATCAACCATGTCAAACGTTCCTACATGCTCGTTGATTACAAAATATGTTAATTAGATGATTTGTCAAGACTTTTTAATTGGTTATAATGCAAAACAAATCAAAAAACTAATTTATACTACTTAGATAAATATTATGTTGTTTTTACCTGCTGACAACTGCTTTAGATATGTCTGTGTAAATTAAAAATAGGTATAAGTAATACTATGCAATAAAAATGTTATTGATGTTCATTGCTAAATCCACGATTGCCAATAATGTTGCTTCTCAAAGGAAGTCCGGTGCATACATTATCTATGATAACACTTCTTTCCCTAATTAAAATGCGATTACGGTCCGTGCCAGAAAGATCGGTTAATGTGTATGAAATGACTTAGGTTAGACAATAATAATGATTAGTTTTTCTTAGTGTAAGGGTTGTAAACATATTTCCTTATTGAACGGTCTTTTCTTTTTACGGCATACGTATTAAGTTATAAAAATCGACTATTTTTCGCGCTAAAACTCTTTGGCTATTCAGTTGAACGCTCTCCTCGCTACCAATGCAATGCTATTTCGTATTAAACACTTCTAAAGATATTTTTAGATTATAAGCTAAACGTGTAGTCAATCCGTGTTTTATGTAACAGACCCGATAGGGTGCAACAAACTATTCATTAGCGGTGTATTCTTAGCGCAGCTAGAGCTCCAATGTGCTATAATTGTCTATTTTCCCTCCTATCTATCTCCTAAGGGCTTTGCGATACACTTTGTATATCGCGAAGGCGTTTTATACTTTTTAGTTGTTTTAAAGCGCTGGAAAATACGAATCGCAGGACATGCGCAGGCGCCGTCCAGTCGCGACGCAACTTTCTACGTTCGCGTCTAGAACGCGCTTAAACCGTAATCAGCAGATTGACGTACTTGGAGAATATTGAGACAGGCAAATTGAGTTGCATATTATGCCGTTATTAATTTTCAGTGCACGGTATATTTAAATGTTTTCATTAGCTGATAATGTTGCGATTTCAACAGCCGTGCTTGTACTCAGCTCGACGTTGACGCTCATCTAACACGACATGTTAAATACACTCGAAGAAGCTATATAATATTCTCATAAATGATTTTTGTTTTTTAAAATTTTTCAAACAAAATTAATTGCAAATAGATGCAAAGTTTAACTTCAAGTTCCAAACTGGTAACCAGCAAGACGGAAAAACCAAAACGTTTATACTGTAACTTTCCTATTAATTAGGTTCTCGTGATTTAAATGTTTTTATAGCTAAAGCGTTTATGCAATGAAGTTGTTTACAGAGGATAAAAGTGGTCTATAAAAACGTTGCTACGCTAAATCATTTTTCCTAATTAAATCTTAATGCGAGACAGAGTGATATTGCTTTCCTTCCTAACAAAAAACCCTTGTACTTTTTTATTAAAATTATTATCTAATTACTTTTATATGCTTACTAAATGAGAAAAATTATTATTTCATGTTCTAAGAAATGATTTTGACTATATAAATTTTTCATAATTAATTGTAGTATTGTTAGAAAAACTTGAACGGTTTCGTGGCACGGCCGTGAACGCTTCGTGCGTAAAGAGCCTTTCTTTGTTGACACAATATTACATAAATAAACCTATAAAAACACGATCACCATTCATATGATTTATCTTGTATTATCTTCTTGCAATTTATCCATTATAATGTATGTATTCATATCTAGTTATAATTTACATATGCTATTAAAACCTTATAAACGGTCAAGATACAGTAATCTGTATGATATTAATTTAATATTATTTCGGTATTTAAATTGGCGACTACCTGTCTGTACATAGCACATGTACATTCAGTTGAGTTTATCTTGTTGGAAGGTATGCAAATATGCAATGAATGTTTTCCAAGAATTTTATTGCATTCAGAATATGATGTTAATAAAAATATTTTTCGCACTAAAGTTTTCCCCTAAAGCTTAACCTGGTTTCGTTGCAGCCTTTGTTTCATAAAGGGGTACTTACTAGGTGTAGTGGAGAGGTGAACGTACCCTTTAGTCTTTGTTCCGATATCGACGTTCCCTCTTCTCGTAACGGAACCCTCGTGTGTTTTGATTTTATAGGTTTTATTTTTCATCTCGTATAACAGGAAAAGAATCAGAAGAAGCATGAACAAGTTTCATCAATATTTTTACATTAAAACTCATTTTTGTTAAAACATGAATAATGGGTATTATCCGCAACTAAAAGTTGAATAAGGTAGAATTTTTTGTTACATTCTTCTAGAAGTAGTAGTATTTAGTCATCTTAAAGGTTAGCGCATAGTATTAGGTACAATGAAATATAATAAGCATAGCCGAAAAATGAAGGTATTTAATAAATATACACAATAGCAAGTAAGGTTTTAAGGAAAATTTAAAAGTGAAACATAAACAGACAGAATAGACACAAACCCAACGTAAAGTAATAGACGGTACTAAACCAGGAAATAAACAGCACACAAAAACAACTAATAGCATCTTATCTGCACCAGATAGTGCTACCAATTAATAAAGGTATGTGCGTTTAATGTTGAGAAAAAGTGAGCGTCGTGCATTGGTCGCTGAGGCGCCGTTCCGTGGCGCCAATGTTTCGCCGCGGACTGTTTCCACGAAATTACTGTGCTAGCATACACTGACATAAATATGCACTGCACTGACAACCGTTCAGCATCGTGTGCTGACAGGCAATACCCAGACTATTGACAAATACGCAACCCGCAACCTCCAAGGATCCACGTCAACAATCGGCTGATAACTACGCGTGACCTCGGCAGTTTAACCATTCAAAAACCCCAATCAGTTAGTTAGTCGCTTTATTTCGTTCAATGATAAATTATTCAAATAAGATTTTTCCTTATCCGACATTTCAGATGGGCTTAAAGAATTAACCTGACGTCGGATTCAAAGAAGTATAACTTACCTTGATTCTTGATCGTAACCTAACGCGGTATTCACAGAATCTCGTGTTTAAACTTCACAATAAATATTGCTATGCTACGCCATGTATAGTTAATATTTATAAGTTTCAAAAATAAAGCCTCTTAATTACAAAATTACGCTATATATTAAGTGCAAATATAATTAATCTATGTAAAAAGTTACTCGAGTCGTTTCTTAGAACACGCTTTCTGCTGAGTGGCTAATCAAGGTCTAGGAATAATATTAGCCAGGTAGTAACAACAAAAAAGATTTGTTTATTCGAAACAAACCTTAATTGCTTATTAAAAAGTTATTATATCAAGTGATGATGTGATCAACAAATAATTTTTACATTTTTTTCTTGAGATATTTTATTTACGTAATATACTCGTATAGATGATCTCACACCTTTACAACACAATGATTGCAGTAATTATATTTCGAATTAAAATTTATAAGAAACTAAAAGGAATCGAGAAAATATGTAGAATTTTCCATCAATGAATAATATTTTGCAATTTTAACGCACGTTTCTAAGATTATTGGAAAATTCTATTGTTTTATTTCAAAGCTTACTTCAATGAAAAATATCTATATCACTTAATTCATGAATTGCTTATCTTTCTCTTACATCTTCATAGACTTATAAGATATATTTTATATATTTTCAAGTTTTTTTTTTCTTGGAAATGCAACCAAGTTTTTTAATAACTCTCTCGGAGATCCATCGAATTAAAATTATTTTCCTGCGTGTGGGCCACCACGAAATTCCGCTAAACAGAAAGTTGTTCTTCAAACCGCTTTAAGAGCTCATTATCACATCTCTGAGGCCGTCTGTGACGTCGCCCTCGTCACCAACATTACGCATTGTGCTTGTCTATGTATGCGTGACATTAGTTCCGGATACTAAGATACTAATTCAATCTCTGAAAACAATTCTTCAAAAACAAATTGGACATTTGTTACATAATAACGTCAACTAAGTGTATCACGACGACATCGTTGCTAACATCTATAATCCACTTCCTATTTACCTACCTGTCAAGTTCCGGAGATCATACGATACAAGCCAAAAAAACGTGAACGTATCACTGTCACGATACAACATATAGAAACAAATTATCTAACTGTTACCGGCTTATTTATTACGTGTTCGTAAAACTCAATGTTTAACTTAGTCACTAAAATTGATTATTACGCAATTAGATAATCGTTTTTTTTTATATTTGTTACAAAGAGTTTAGTTTTGTATAAATTCAATAGTTGACACGAGCTCGTATGTTTGTTGTGGTACATATTTATAATGTTCATTAAATGTCTGGATGATTAGTATCTAATTTGTTTGTGCCAGTTACGAGGTGCGCATCCTAAGCTGCTCCGGCGCCAATCCTAACTGTTGAATGGCATTCGTGCATAAAGTTAGCTCTTATTTCTTTACTACATTCTTCTCGTTATTCCGTTCTTAATTGCTGTTAACGCTAATTGAAGTCGATTCTCGGATGCTCAGAATAAAAACTCAGTCTGGCGATGATAACTCAATCGAGCCCTTATTTTTATAAACTTCCAACGTTACATTTTTATACAATTTTATAATTACATACAAGCTGTATGCAAAAGCAATTAAAATGTTAATAACTGACCGAACATCACTGATTGGTGTGAAAGAAAGGTGCATAAATTTATTGAATTATGCTTTCATCTCGACAGCCATTTGATGAACTGCCCTGACACCGATAGGGACTACACAAAGAGACCTAACTGTTTGTGACAGGATGACCTAACTTCAGTCGCGTCGATATCTTATTACCTACCAGAGCCTTGCAATAAGTTATAAACGTACACTGTTAAATAAATTTCACGCTATATACTATATTAGAAGTGTAACATATTAAATTTACATTGTGAATGTGTAGAATACAGAATTGTATTAATCGTTCGGTAGCAATAAACGACGTCCGCGGTTGACGATTGTTTTACTAATTTTGCTTTGTGGTTGTTACGTCTGTAATGCGGATCATGAGTTGGTGTAGTCGCATATTTTATGCAAATAAAGAAAATTTGTGCATAACGTAACATAGCAACACTTCTGGTATATTTTTAACTGTAGTCATTACCATTTCATGGAAGTAAGAATAGTATGCAGTCTAGGGAATATTTGATAGGCTAATACTTTCAAACAAGAAATAAAAATTGTTTGATAACTAAGCTGATCTATTGTTGGATATATAAATTATAGGTAACCATTTATAAGTGCTTAATAGGTTAGGAATACCGTTACATAATTCGCCTGAAGAGTGCATCAGATGGAAGTTGATGTATGATCAGAAAAGCTGGTCGGATGGTAGCGGGGCTTGCGCGGGTCGCGGCGCTGCGCGTGCGACTCTCACCGTCTTATCTCTCGCGACCTCCGCCGCGTCCGGACGCGCACGAAACTGCGCTCAGCGCCGCTCACACTCGAGCCGCAACGCGCTATGTCGCCCTTCAGACGACTAACTAGTGTATTTGAATATTTAAACTTGTTTTCTTATAAAAGTGTGGGATGTAGCCCGGAACTACAGCAGTGAACTCGAGTATTTATTCTGTGAAAGATATACTAAACTGTTTAAACTTAAAAGATATTTAAATTTGTTTATTAAAATTGAACTCGACGATGGTGTCCGAAGGGGCTCTGCCCGTTGTATGGTGTATGCGTGATAATCAACTAGTACCTCACCAGGTATCCGGTGTTAAATTACAGGGTGTAGTCACTGGAGCGCATATAGCCGCAGTAACTGACTTTTTACGTATGGTAGCTGGTACTCCTATTATTTTACCCCATACAAGTTTACCCGAGAACATTGAAAATGATGTCAATCAAGAGATGGAACACACGACGCGACAAAGAAAGTTATCCATGCAAGTGGAAGTACCTTGTGTTTTCCTATCTGAGAGCGCCTTGCAACAAGCAAAAAGTCGTCATAACTCTTTAGAGGAAAAAAGAGTAATATTTGAAAATACAAACGATACCAATTGGCAGAATAACAGGTCGTTATCGAGTTCATCGAATAATTTATTGTGTAACCAACCAACAATGGAAAATGATTGTTTAAAGAGGCCTAGTCTTTCAGAGTCTGGCACAGAAAACGTAACTCAAAGGATTACGAGAATTATTGATTTAGACAATTTAAATAGCGATACAATGCGTTACGAATTAGAAAAAGAGGCGACTCAAAAATTAACGAGAATAATTGAATTTGAGGATAATAATTTATCTTTACCAGTGTCCAAAGATGTAGAACACGAAACGCCACAGAAAATAACTAGGATAATAGAACTTAATGATAGTAATTTATTTTCAACGCTTAGTAGTGATTCTGATGATACACATAATGACCAAAAAATAACAAAATCGATAGATTCTTTTAATAGCATGGCTAAAATTATTGAAATGGAAAACGAAAAATCATACGAAAGAAGAATTTCTTTAACGAGCGAACGAGAATTTAGCAGCGGCCTTGATAACTGTCATGAAGATGTTATTTCAAAATTTAGACAAAGAAATAGATTGAGTGTTGATTCCTCTTGCTCCGAAAACTCTTACGCTAATATTGAAACAATAAATAAGAGTTTGCAGGATGAAAGAAAAGAGGATGCTTTGGAATCAAATTTGAATACTGATGCCCTTCTAGCCACTAAGCCTATAATTAGATCACGTTTTCGAAGAAAAAAAACTTCTGTATGTTCCATTGGGTCTTCAGACTGCGATGATGAAGTAGATGTAATATTTAAATCTAAGCCGAAGTCTAGTCAGTGGGTGAGTCTCGATTGGATTCCACCTCCTCATAAAGAAGAACCAGTGATGACTCATGTCTGTGATAAAAATGATTTCATAACAAAGTGGATTGCTGAACAAAACTCCCAAAGTACGGGTATCATGCCCGATGAAAGAAGAAGGAGTCTTCCCCCTAAATCTAATGAAATATATTTGCAAAACATGAGACGGTTTAGTGATGGATTGCAAATATGTAAAGAAGATGCCGCTAGCGATTCGCCTGCTACCGTAAAGTGGAAGTGGCATGATATAGTTAAGCGACATCTTCAGTTGTTAAAAAATGACAAAGGATTTAGGAGACAAAGAGGAAGTTGGATGCGAACAGCTCGAAGACTGTCACATTCAAACGTAAATAATAATAGCTTGGATACATTGCCATTGGATACTTATATGAAGCTGAATACTATGCCGTAAGTAATTTGTACCAATATTAAGAATTTATGTAGTCTATGTAACCGCTTACACTGGTCTACTTAACTAAGCGTGACTTGTCCCAAACTGGTTATCATCTTAACGTCGACGCTACAACAACTCGTGATAATCAATAACCAACATCGGCTAACTTTACAAAACGTACTTAACGTGCATTGACATTGAAGTGCATAGAAATTTTCATGACTTTTTTAATTAACATGTGTGTATGTATATACGTTTTGTTTAAATAACTGGTAAGAGGTTTTACTAAAAACAGTCCGTGTAAGTTGTATTGAGTAGCGAGATGGAGTTAGAAACTTTTGTAAATAGTTTATTGAGGAGTGTGTGTTATGAGAGCAACTCTTAGCACGCACTTCCGCAAGGCCGTCTGATTAGAATGCAGGGAGCTCGCGTCCAAGGCTAAGTCTGTGCGGTCGGTCGCTGCACCGGTTAACGTCTTCCTCCCGACAGTTCGGCGTTTGGAAGTCAACTCAGGAAGTGAACCTCGAAGGTGACACTAACAAAAATTGTATCTGACCCATCGGAAGCGATTGTGCTTTGAATTCAAGACACTCAGAGATCGTGCTGTAATTTTATAGGTTTCCTGAATTTCTGCTCGGAATAATTAAATAACAAAATAACATCCGACGCAGGATCGTCTTGTATTTTCCAGTCATTGATACGCATAGAAATTCGATATGATAACGAGGTAGGTTAGCTTATTTATATAGCTAGTTTAACCACGAAAGCACGCGGGAAATACTAGTGGTTATTGAGGCAAGATATACGGATGTGTTGGTGTCGGATTCACGGTGCAGCCTTGAGGGCTACCGAGCCTTGTTGCACAATCTTAGAAGTCTTTTTTCCCTATATTGTTATATATGTCCAGCTTCTAATCGACAAGTTAATATTTTAAAAATAAAACAGATATTAAAAATATTAGATACGTATAATTCTGGGAATCGGAAAATGATTGCAATCAAGTTTTAATATAATGAATCATATTTGTTATCTTTTTAAGGTTTATAAAGTAATCATTCAAGCAATAATTCGTTTAAAAATGCCACAACAGGATTTGTTTGGCCATATTGATAAACGTTGATGATTTGTTAAGAATGTCAACATCCATGTTGTATTGTAACAAGGCAATGACAATCATTACATATGACAAGCAAATTGGTACGTATTTGGCAAACAATATAAAAAAACACAAATTAGTTGTAGTACATCTATAAATGTTATCGCATTATCTCTCAAACACTGCTAAATTAGTTGATACATTACGATTATATCAATGTGATAATTTCGTGAATACAAATTTACCTCAGTTTGGTATCTTTTGTTATTACGAAATATCGTTTATTGTGAGTTTTAAATAAAAAGACACCATAAGTATTGTTCAAGTGATTCAAAATAAGTGTTCTAGTTTACTATGATACCAACATATGTGCAATTTCGTAATGCCATGACGCTGTCTATAGTAATTTGTGATACAAATCATGGATACTTTGGTATTCGAGAGAGAAATAAAACGCGCTTGGAATAAAAAGTAAATACACTTTGTTCTTAAGTCCTTTTGGCTTCATAGACATAACTAAATTCATAATAATATTATGGCAGCAATTCATTCAGTTCACTTTCACTGAATCAAATTATTATTTGAGTACTTTACGTCTCGCAAATTCACAATGACGTTTTTTACGAACTCATCGAGTCGCTTTCTATACGATACACTGCTTATTTTTTGTTTGCAAATAATTAATCGATATCATTGAACTTAATACATTTTTGTTTCGCTTTAATATTATAAATATTTTATGTCCTGTTGCATTGTTCAAAAACACGTGTTAGAAATTGGCTTACTCTTATCACTACGGTCGGTAGACATCGTCTCTTGCGAAAGAACAATGTAGCCGGTTTATGGTTTGTTTTTGATGTTTTGCTCTGTAGCCACTACTGCTCATGACTTATCGATAGCTTGTAATAATATTGTGCTGTTGAACCTCGAAATGTTGACTCCTATTGTATTTTAAGATTAAAAATGTCATGTATATTCTCACAGTAAAATGTTACATATGTATTTCAATGACACATTACTCAGGAATAAGCTGCTCAATTCATTCTTTGTCAAAACTATGCGCTGTATAGACTAATCAAATTTAGAAACAAAAGACTAGTTTTAAATTAAACAAACAAAATTTGCAATTGTAGGACATAGTTCGACAAATAGCGATATAAAGTTGCTTTTATTCTCAAAGTATATTTTTGTAATAATTTTGAAGCCTTCCTTAAAACGTGATCAAATAGACTTTGAATGCCGATTTTATATAGTAAATAAATTGACGGCACATCAGTTGATGGAGAAGGCTGTATTTGTCATAATTTATAAAGCTAACATTTTTTTGTTAGACCTATGTTTTGAGCGATTTTAGGGATTCAATATAAGTTGTAACCTTTACATTTTTAATAATTATTAAATGTTTAATATCATAAGAATTTTCCAAGATGGACTGACAACGATTACGCAGTAAATACTATAGGTTGATTCCTTTGTACGCATCATCAAACCCATTCGTGAACAAGTGGCACTTACATTTAACGACGCATTGTCAAGTTCGCTAATAGTCATCTTTGCAATTGCCACCTTACCAAATATTAATCAAATTAGTTCGATAAGTTAACAACCAACATATATAGACTTGCTTTATCGATCAGCTGTCAACATTGATTTATTTGTAATAACAAGATTAAACGCTATTTATATGCGATTAAATTTAGCGCCGTTCTTTTATTTTTCGTGTTTAATGTGTAACCGGCTGTTTAGCTCTGAAGGGTACCTAAAATGGTAGGAAACAGTAGCTTACGCCTATGTGTCTAGTGGGAAAAACTCATTGCAATTCAATGTATGACTTGATATTCCTCAATTGTTATCCTTATCTTTTATTTATGTGAATAACTAACGGACAAACGTCCGTATATTGTGCGATTTTACCGTTTACTTATTATGTTTAATGGGGTTTTTGGTTCACGAATCTCCTTTCATCTGAAACCTCGTGCACTAAATAATATTTCAAGGATTTCGACCCCATATTGTGAACATGTCAGAAGTTATATTTCTTACTAACTTTGACTTTCATTTGCTAAACGAGGTAGAATGTGAATTAAAACTATTTTCTAAATTATTATTACTGTTTATTATACATTTTTTGTATCAGGTTCATATAAATTTATGCTAAACTAGCTGTTGCCCGCGACTCCCTCCGCATGGACTTTCAGATAAACTTTGACAACAGACCGAGTTACTTTCGCATTTATAATATTAGTATGAATTTACTTGTAGTAGTTATTACTTTCATCTTCACATTTTAACGAAATATAAGAAATGTTTCAAGTGTTGACAGAAGGAATTTTTACATTGACGTATTATCATTTATCATCATTATAAAAAGTATCCGCTTAATACAGAAATCTTCCAGCGCGATGAAAATACAATAGGAGCAAAGTTCTGCGACGCAGAATTTTCTCATAGTTACATAAATGCCGCCAATTACAATTAGTAACAATTGATTCAATCTGAAACATTATACGGCACGTGTATTTACATTGTGTTTGGACTGTTCTTTTCCAGAAACGTGGGTGTAATACATATATAAAAAATTCTTGTTCCATTTTGTTTTCCTTAAAACTATTGAGGATTAATTACAGTTCACAATGACAGATATGTAGTGTTTATAATCTGTTCGTGTTTGCTTTAATTATCATATTAAAGTCATGTTATATTTTATAATATACCTTATAATATACCGTCTTAAGGCGAAGTGCAGTTCCTTCCTTCAATATTTTCTAGAATTAAAGCCTTACTTAGGATCTGATAAACAGGTCCCATATAAATAACAGCTGGTCTGGACAGGACGTGTATTTACACTCTCCACTTATGTACAGACTAAGAATTACATCCCATTATGTATAAAAAGCTGTAGTTGCATTTGTTACCTAATCGGCTCGATCAACACTACTAGATAAAGGGTCAGAACCAAAAATACATCGCGATAATGGAATGAATTATAATAGCGTTTTATTTTAGACATTATGTTACCGGAGAATGTTTAAAAAATATATTATTTTTCATTTAATAGGAAATTTAGAGAAATATTTAATCATAACATAGTATAACTTAATACATAGACATTAAGGTTGATAACATATTTTGTTTTCATTAAAGCAATAGCCGAAATGTTACATAATATAGAACATAGTATGAACAGACAATTTTGCAAAATTCAAATATATTTGTGTCAAAAGCCTGATAATGTGGATAGTAGATAATCACATTCATTTATTGACGCCATAATATTAAATGTTTTTTTTGCTTTTAAATATGAATACAAATTTATAATGATCCTATTTTTTTATTATCGACTGACTCGTCATCGTCATATAATTTCAAATGTTTTGTCCAACAAGACCAATCCGACCCGAATAAACTGCAAAACAAAATTAAATTATCTCAGTAATAACTGTAATTGAAAAGAATATAGTCACAAGCATAATATTCTAAATGTAACCACATTTATTGCTTCATCGTCATCAAACAAAAACTTAAGAATATGACGTAAATGAGAATAATTAAGATGTTCCCATCGCGGCTTAGATGTTCTTAGTTTAATTTTAAGTTGCGAAATGTTTCAACGCGGCATACAAAAATGTAAGAAAACATTCTGCTTCTCTAAAGGCTCCATCGCTTCAGAACAACATTTTTTTAAATAAGTAAGTTAGGCCAAACTTGTATAATAAAGTGGGTGTCGTTTGCTTGCGAAATAGCATTTGCCGACTCATACCAGATCTGAGATGTCTGGGCACTAGACGAAGGCAGTGTTATTTGCACAATTCTGTTTGAACTTTCGAATGTATCGACCCGATACAATATATAATGGCGAGACAGAAGAAAGTATAAGTATACTCGTCTAAAATAATGTAGAATAGTAACATTTCGGCGTCCATGATGATATTACCTGCATTAGCCATTCTTCGGAATGTAGAAAGTTAATGAAAATAGTTTTAATCGTCAAACGAGTTTAGATAAGTGTAAAAATAAATCTCAATTCTAGAATGCAAGTCGTTACAATAATTTAAGTGGCTATCTAAGAACTGGTTGAGTAAATGTTTAATTAGTGACTCACTCGGAAAAACGCGTGGCAAAAGCGTATATTTAATACAACGTATCGATATGCAAATGAGTGTTCATTGATAAGGAGTTATATACGATTAAAAAATAACATTTAATATAAAGTACAGTTATAAATCAGGTATAAGATTTCACTAACTTAATACCGGTCAAGGTCGTTGTATAGTGTGGTCCGACGATGGCGCTTGCGTTACTGTTGGGCGCATCCAGATTACCAAGTGTTCGTGGGTATTAACAAATTCTGTTGGTAGAACTTCTTGGCAAAACCATTGTGAAAGGCCTTGTCTATTGTCCATTATATTATACTCTGGGTCAACTAATTCCAAAGCAGCCTGTAAAACAATTTTTAAAACTCATCATGATTTATAAGTCATCCTGATATTATGGTATTCTTAATTGCATCCAAAAATAAGTGTTGTACTGATGTTGGCTCTTAATTAAAAATATAATAAATTTTTTTACCATTGTACAATATCACCGAACCTACATTAAATTTTACCCAATATTGATCTTTATTATAAGAAGTGAATAGGATTATATATTTTTTCTTTTACCTCAAATTTAGTAAAAGTTAAATAAAGCTTTATACAATAATGCTATATTAAATCAAATACCTATTTTGTACGCCACGAGTGGTATCATAAAAGAATAATATATAACCCAACGCATTAATAGTTACTGTAAAATTGCGTAAGGTAATTCAACCTATTTTTAACTAGGCATTCTCTTTGTTTTTACTTGTATAGGTATATAAATCTGTAGTTCTATTTTATCGTTCAATTACCAACTGCTATTTTAAGGATAGTAGTTATTGGACTGTAAATGTAAAGGTATGTAAATGCCAAAAGTGTTTAAGTAGAACATCTAGGTTCAATTCAGACTCTGTTACTTAACGTATACGTTTAACAATAGACAAATAGGTACTTCCCATAAGGATAAGCGAATACATTTAAATGATTCAATTCTCTATGACCCTTGAAATGCCCTTAGCACGTGACGAGCCCTGAATATGCTATAAAAGTTTCTATTCATTGCCTTTCACAGTTAATTTTTATGATTATTTTGACATTGGTGCATACTATAATTATCCTCTTTGATTTTATCGTCTAAATCTAACATTGAATAAAAAGAGATCGTTTCTCAATTGCATTGTTACTAGGAAAGTTTTCATGAAGGTTACTCTATTCTTGGTTATTGTAAAGCATTAAAATATTATAGATAATAACAATTGGTCGACGATCAAACTTTATCAATTTATACTATCAACATTTGCAACAATCATGTAATTGTAATAATAGTGTAATACAAATAGTTTGAGGTCTTCTGTACTTATATTCTCTTCTATAGATACTACATCTTATCCCTTGTATAGATGTTTCAATCAATATGGGTCATCTTCACCAGCTTTTATTTTCTAATTACAAAGTAAGTCCCCGATAGTCCTTTGCTTTTCCTGATTCACGCAATGTATCTGTAATTACACAGTCACGGTCTTTATCTGAGCTGATAAGCATCGCATATAACTGAGCAGTTTCCTTAATTGCCATCCTAGCCTCCGTGTTCGCCGGCCGCGTCGCATTGTAATCCATTGAACAATTACAATCAACATTCAATCAGAACTTATCGTCACGAACGCTATAAAAACTATTCTGATTACAAATATAGGTATAAAGATAGCGTGTAAAACTGTATGTTAGAAATGTATAGAAGGATTAAAGTATTACCTAGGATTACAATCTAACGACTCGTTTAAATGTCTACTGTAATAACGTTCATTGAAACGATCGCGTTGTTCGTGCATCTGTCGTCCGTAATTTGGCGCAATCCTGTCTGCCTGCTATTGTGAAGTGCCTAACATTTTGCAACCGAGACATGGCGAATTACCGGCAACTGAAACAATATTGAGGATTTGCGTGATATGTATAAATTAAAATTTATTGCTTTATTTTAAATGCTAAATATGTATATGCATATTCCTGTTAAAGATTAATATGGCAAGGATGGCTACAGAGAGAATAATTAATACAATTTATTGAAATCTCTTTATGAAATAAGTAATAATTTTCTCAAGAAATGTGCGATGTCACATCCTTCCACGATTTCACGTTAAAACAATAAGCAAGGATTCGCGTTACAAGAGCGCCAATTGAATGCTAAGTAGTCCATTCATTCGTTGGTGTTGAGTCATCTAGCTGCGAGCCGCGTGTCTCAGCGCTAAATCTATTTCCAACTTTATTTGATTGTAATCCGCATCATTAAATCGTTTATGAACTCTCTTGGGCGGGAACAAAAAGTATATAGTACCTAGGAGACGATTTCATATTCAATTACCACTACATACTAAATTAAACTTATCTCCATATTATGACCATAGTTATCACCTTTAAATTGTTCACTCATTCATCATAAGCGTAAGACGAGCTAAAAATTAGAAAGGTCTGTTCAGAAGAACAATGCTGATTTAAACATTCAAGACTTGTTTTTAATGTTGGCACTAATATATTTAATAGTTAAAATTGTATTTATTATGAAAATAGTTTTAAATTAAGATTCTTTTTTCTCTTTCCCAGGTGGTATTTTCGGAAAATAAAACGAATCGAGGCGGAGAAGAAATTGCTCCTGCCCGAGAATGAACACGGAGCTTTCCTTATTCGAGACTCGGAAAGCCGTCATAATGACTTTTCACTGTCTGGTAAGTCTAAATATTAAACTACACTGCACCTGCAATCCGATACACAAAGGTCGCGACGGTTTACATATAGCCCGCATGCTCGTTGAACACGAGCCGCAAAATAAGAAATAAATCTCATTTCAAGGACGACGTCAAATTAATTCATGTGAGTTTCTACTTGAAATTGAACCGGTGTAGACTTTTCAAGTATATGTGAATCGGATGAAAGTAGAGCAGTAGGAAAAAGACGTTAATGTCACGCTGTACGTGACTGAAACCGAGGGCATCGGCTAGTGCACCGTTGAATCTCGAATATTTGATGATGATAGTAAACCGGTTATGGTTTTTCTAAGGCCTGGCGCCGTGGGAACACGCGCGTCGCCAAGGACTAGAGCGATAGATTCCCGACTCGTGACTAACAACTAATTAAATCAAATGGTCTGTTTTCTTTTGCTGCACAATTCTAAGAAATAAATGTTTATTGAAGTCATTATAGCGTTGAACTTCTTTCACAAGAGGGGAAATTGTGTAAATTTAAATATGAAATAAAATTAATATTCCAATTTATAAAATATTTATAAATTAACGAATCATTATAAATAAATTTAATTGCCATTATTTTAAATTTAATAGTTGTAGTATACTTACTTTCATTTATTAAATGTGCTGTTCGGGTATGGGGTTTGAAGCTAATTTATATCAATACCTGTCGGATTTTATATCTTCTCAGTGACTGACTTTGAATTCTAATGAAATCCTACATACGGTTCAGTGGCTCCCGCTTGATTTGTAACAGTGCAATGTATATTGAGAGACGAATTAAATTATATTGTTGCAACAAACATTATAAGTGCAGACCACGTCGCGTCGACATTCATACTATTACCTCATTATACATATTATCTTGCTATTTTCGTGAGTTATATTTAACTCGACCACTTTTTAATGTGTCTTACAAGTTAATGGGAAAATTTTAAAACTAGGTAGTTCAGTTTTTAATTTTGTGTTGCTTTAAGGTTCTGTTTGAAAACATGTTTCAACTAAAACTTATTAAAAATAGGAACCCTTTTTAACATTTCTTTCTTATTTCCTTAGAAACTTGTATCTAATTTGTGTTATTATGTGATGACATAATGTGCTACACGCCCTAGCTATTTTTCCTTGAAAATTATTGCGAAACTGAGGATTTTTATGTTGCACAATTGTCTCTAGTTCTATGAATTGATGATCTATCGATGATGCGCATTTATTTTATAATATTTAATTTAATACCTATAACACTTAATTTCACTTCTATGTACTTTATTGTTAAGACTAACTTTATATTCATCTAGTAACAGTCGGTTACTTTTCTTATGAAAAATAATTTAGTTTTCACAAAGGGTATACCTATGACAGGTTTAATCTCCTTAAAATACAAATTCAAATCTCTTATTAAAAATTTAATTAAAACCGTCACTCAGTCAAAGACCTTTCGGCGAATTTTTGTTCATTCTCAAGGTTTTACTTTTATTTTAGCAATTGG
This sequence comes from Eurema mandarina, assembly GCA_018238005.1. NCBI lineage: Eukaryota > Metazoa > Arthropoda > Insecta > Lepidoptera > Pieridae > Eurema > Eurema mandarina. The sequence goes on along the minus strand of DWAJ01000023.1, from coordinate 38,553 downwards.
ATAAAGCGTCTGAAACATCATTAAGTATTCTTAAGGAAACTTCGGGGCAAATATATTTTTTGGAATCCTACGTAAATAATAACAATCGCATTTATTCTAAAGGACGTCCACTTAACGCATATATTTATTTAAGTCACGATCGAAAGAGTGCTAAAACGTTATCCGAGGGTTTTCTTTGAAATGATTCATTACCTACATTTTTCTCTGAAACCTGTGTTTTAAAGCCATCATAGATACTTTGCTTAGAATAGACGGCACTGTATATGCGTTCTGAAGTATGAATATTATTAAATCCTCGTAAGTTTTTCGCATTTATAATATTAGGAGGATAACCTATACTAATATAACATACCATTGCAGTTCGCGACGGTGACACGGTGAAACACTACCGGATCAGACAACTGGACGAGGGCGGTTTCTTCATCGCCCGCCGGACCACGTTCCGCACTCTGCAAGAGCTGGTCGAGCATTACAGCAAGGATGCCGACGGCCTCTGCGTGTCGCTCAACAAACCTTGTGTTCAGGTTAGTAGATTGAAGTATTTGATGTTTTTTATTTTGCAAACATACTGTTATTTTTGCGTAACGTAAGATTTTTTAGTAACTGTTCAAATAAACAAACTCAACCTTTATTAATGGAGAACACCTTTTCACTTTTTGATGCTGTGTTATTTGTGAATGAACATAAAACAGTGATTTATACAAACAAATGTTATGTTAACGAAAGAAAGTGTCATTGATTTATTGAGCAATTAAGTGCAATCGTAACCGTCATAATAATAGCAGTTGAGCCGTCAAATAAAGCTGTGTATTATTTATTGTGACGTGCGTACATAAACTGCGGAATCCAATATAGTAAGGGTATAGAAATTACGTGAAGCGTTGGACAGCATTGTGTCCGTGAGAAATATTAGCCATTGAACGAGTTAGGACGGGCTTTAAATTCACCGAAGGACCAACGCTTACCTGGACATTATCGACGCCGGTCATGTCGATGGCGAATATGAGATGAGATAAACTTGCGCGTGCGATGGATAGTGAACCCGTGCGAAACAATGCCTCATTCACCCATATGGCTCATATAAAAAATAATATTAGTTGAAACGAAATCACGAAAATAACCAGTAGAAAAAGTTCTTAACAAAGCTAAGCTACCGCCCTTGAGGTCCTGATCTTAAACGTGCCAATTTTATAGGAATTTTTGTGATCGAATAACAATAGAGCGTAATTATTAGCAGAACGAACAATTAAAAGGATTATTTCTATAATTATATGCTTAAAAATGTCACGTACCCAATTACGAATACCTCTACATAGCGACTATAAATAATACGAAGATACGTAATAATTTATTGAGGTTCATTTATTATATCGAATCCATACATAATGCATAGCGAATGAGTAGTGATGCAGCCTTTGAAAAATGTTGCGACGTTAATTTTATCTGCGGGGTTTCCAATGTTATGCAATTTTATTTCAAATAGTCGGCATTCCAGTAAAACGGTGACCGGCGCCAAGGCTGTGACCCCGCTTTCGTCGCGGATCGCACCCAGAGTACACTTTAATACGTTTATACAATCACGTATATCATCTGCTTCGTGCAAAAACCGACACGAGTGCAAATCTTTCTAACCCAGTTAGCCGACTTTGTTCATTTTGCGTCATATCGCAAACAATGTTCCTACACGTTAATCGGCCTGCACGCGACATTACATGCACGTATAAATCGTTAGATTGACGTATGCGATACATTATATACTCGTAATAACTAATTCAAAACAATTATTTAAATTAACTCTGGTGTTGTCGTGATTCTTTTTGTGGGCATCTGTTATATTGTAAACTTGGTATAGTTGTTATATTCGTATGACTTAGTACAATAATTTTATACAAAATAATGCCGGGTATCAACATCACTATCCTAAATAATAGCCACATCTCAACCAACGGTATGTTGTTTTTCAATCATGACATTATGTAACATATTTGGTAGGAAAAATAAAATGGGTGTTTTTATCTTATAAGACTAGTTTTCGGTCTGTAGACGTTTTACATAATATACATATGTAGTTCGTATGTATAGAGAGATATATTAGTATCAGTGATAAAAAGTGTTTAAATCTTTTTTATAATATGTAATTGGATACTTATTTTTATATTTTAAAAGTACACGAACCATAATAATAAACAAAACAGCAAATAATAGGTAATATAAAATACAGCACGTGCAAATATTTATCATGAATGTCACGCGTCTTTATATTTGACGTAGAAAAAGAAATAATGAGCACTATTGTTCGCGTTAAAAATTCATTTAATTGAACTTTATCTTTGTAGGTATTAAATGAATTATTTGTTTAAGTATTTATTGTATTGAACGTATTGTACCCATCCATGTCCTGGTTACCACTATACAAAAACGTATAATTCGATTTATTTTTATATTTAATGTCTTGTTCACATGTTTCCGTATTTATTATTAATATACAAAGGGCTCAATCGTTTTTTGTTTGATTATTTTCTTATAATTAGTATATAATTTTTAATAGTTTGAGCGTCTCAATAAAATTATTTCAATATACTGTCGCCTAAAAATAGCATTAAAAGTAATTTGGAGTGCTTATAATTCGTGGTACGCTGTACGGTGTCGCCGTCGCATCCGTTCATTGCCTTAACGAGCACAGCTTAGAATTTGTCGCTTCATTTCGATCCGCCGTTCAATTAGAAAGATACCCCAAATAACATATACACGAGAATGCTATCGAAGGTTGGTCGTTGACTTAAACAGGAACTCCAGATAATCGCAACAAAACAAACCTCAATGATGGAATTAATTACCTGCTCGATGCGCCGAATCAAGTATCAAATCGAAAGTAGAAATACCAGACTACATTAATGTACTCAAATATCAATATAAATATGACGGCTTTAAAAACAAGAAAACTACTCGCCAATTATTAAGTATTTTTTAAATTTGAGTACACGGCTATCGCTTCTTCGGATCACGAGTTATTATCATAACTTAAAATATGCAGAGCCTCAGCGGATTAAAATATTCGTCGGTAAACAAAAGTAGGTCAGACCAATATCGGTGCATAATAAATCAACGTTAACCCCATAAGAGAAATGCATTCACGTGATTATACGTTTTTATGTTATGTTATTTATTTTCTGTTCAAATGCATGTCTATGTATCTATACCTATAGCATATGATATCAAATTGTTGCAAAACAAGGAAAAAGATGCATTGTAATCAGCCGCTTAAAATTCATGAAACCTGTCATAAATATTATAGAATATCGGTAAATGTTTCATATAATAAACCGGTTGTATATTTAAATCATACGCTCCATTAAGTGATCTATCTCATTGGTATGTTGTTAGAAAAACCCAAACATATAATGAATATCTAACGTTTATACATGTATGCACTTAACACCCGATGAGAGCATGATAACGCTCAAAATGTCAGTGCTTGTGTAATCTTCGTAATAAATTTCGCGTGATTACGTGGACGTAGACAAAACGGCCTGTCAAATGTTAACTAAGTTTTGCTACCTAGCTACCGATGCGAGATTATAGAATTAATTATTATTATTGCGTAATCATATGATATTTTTCTCATTCAGCACGTTGAACCACCATTATAATTATATCATAATTCAATCGGAAAGACGCCCGTGAAACGGTACCTTATAAATATATTACATACATACCTTATAGAATTTATGGTAATTATTTAAGCGAAAGCATATTTTATCTCTTGTACATTCGATAATAGTAATTTAAAGATAAATTTATGTTTATCAAATGTTGGCATAACGAATAATACATCACATAATTGTTGGTTTGTAGTTGTTCCTAATAATAAAAGATAAAATTATTGTCATATTATGTATCGTCCGTATACGAATAAACTCAAAATGTCGTGGTGTGAACTGTGAACAGCATTATTCTGTCTATGTAATTATATGAGACCAATTACAAGTGCAGCGTGTATTTTCTTACCAGCACATTCCTAGTAACATATATATTACAGTTCCAAGTATTACGTATAATATAACTAGCTGGCCCTCAGCGACTTCGTTCACGCTGTACCTATCCTACCCTATTTTTCTCTGTTTAATTACCATCCTCGCACTTCAAGAAATATTCTTAAAAAAGAACTACGGCAATCGGTTCAGCTGTTATTGAGTTATGCACTTACCAACACATTCGGCGATTCATTTTTACATTATAGATTGTGGTGAACTGAAAAATATGTAATATTAAAGGTCCCGTTTTTCTAATAGGTTTTTGTACGCCACAATCTTGCTACTATAATATCGCTTGTAAATACACGTAGGAAAAGTTAATTCATAATAACTTGCGAATCTTGTATGATTTCATTTATGTATGTAAATATTATATTTTGTTAAATAAATAGAATCCTTCTTGTACTCTCTTAATCGTTATGGGTGGTTAAGACACAATTCGCATTTACATCTTACGTCCAGTTCATTGACGGATTTGTATTGCAACATGTCACAGGGAATAAATTGAAGTCGTACATAATTTATTAGCGGTTCAGTATTCGTCCATAAGTGCGTTAGTAGCAAGTACTTCTGAAATATACATAACAACGTCTTAGCACGCATGTTAACGTCACATGTTCAGAACATACGTTTAGTCGGCTTTACGTTAGATCAAGGCCTATTAGTAATTATTGTTATATCGCAAAGATTCCTTTGTTCATTTACTCTTACTAATTAAATGATGACTGCAAGAAGTTTGTCATTCAAAGATCTATAACTTACGAACTAACTCAAAGGTGATACGTCTTTATACAGTAACTAGCTGTTGCCCGTGACTCCGCCCGCGTGGATTTTCATACAAACTTTCATCCCCTATTTTATCCCCTTGAGGGTAGAATTGACCAAAATCCTTTCTTAGGGGATACCTACGTCATAACATCTACCTGCATGGCAAATTTCAGCCCGATCCGTCAAGTGGTTTGGGCTGTGCGTTGATAGATCATTATGTCAGTCAGTCACCTTTGAATTTTATATATTTAGATGTATTGTTTAAATAGCACCTCGCTATACCCTCCTACTGTACAACTCCACTTCCACCAAGTAAGATTACGGCTAAGTTTCTGATCCAAAAAAAAAACATTTTTAAAGCATATCCAGTAGCCGTATAAAGTGGTCGTTTGTTTGAGGAGCGGCTGACCGCTTGCCGGCGCATGCAATCAGCTAACCGGATCAGTCATTGATACCAACCTCGCACGTTTTTACAATATACCTACCTATTACTATAGACAATAAATATATAATTACAGGGTTAGGTTTATGTGTTGAAAACAATAAGATTGATTCGATATTGTTTTATCAACTTTGGTGTAACTTACAATCTATATATACTTAATAGGTACCTATCTATCACTTATTAAAAATTTAAAGCTATATGCAGGTTTTTGGAGTCTAGACTTGGAATTTGTAAAAAAATTGTAATCAATAGACCGACACCAAACCTAATCAGTAGGTACGTAAAGTAATAAATCGTTTTGCTTAAAAATGATAATAATGATGACGAAGTCAATATCAAAGTTGAATATATCTTTACTTAACTGGATCACAAATAGAAAACTTTGAATCCTCATAGTATTATTTAATAACTGTATATCACTGCATGAATAAAAAAAAAAATACATTTAATGAAAAACATTACACAATTTACATTTGCACAGCTGCCACAGAAGGTTTCCCTGTGTTGTAGAAGACTGGCTCCTTTAACATTGTCTAATAATGCATATTAAAAGTTTATAATATGGGAATTATTCTATTTTCTAAATAGCACGAAAAGAGCGAGAAAAGAAATACCTCAAAATAAACATTAATTTGTATAATATTTTTAATACTTATTCATATGAAAAGTAGTAAATCATTTTTAACATTTATTTTTAAAGTAAGTCTTACGATTGAGATTGTATTAGTCATTAGAAATATTAACGTAGTCTCATTGACATTATGATCGTTCGTCTGTTGGTAGCATGTGCTATGCACGTTTAGATGAAACTTCATGTAAACAAACGTTATATATGTTTTCTTTTATAAGTTCAGCAGCTATTATAGTATTGAAACAGTTATTTTTTGAATATACGATAATTTACTATTTTTCTTTATATAATAATGTATTTAGGTGAGATTATTATCATCATAGATGATACCAGCTCTGATATATTTTGTATTAAAGACTTTACTTTCGATTTTATTGATATAATTTAAGTTGAAATATTTCAATTTTCTAATTATTTCTCCATACATTAATGACTCTTAGTTGATGAATATAAAGTATTTGAATAAAGACATTATTTTGATGTTAAGGTATTTGCGCGACGCGCAGTAGTGAAAGATAAAATAAATTTCCAATAGATCATTTTATTTCGACCACCTACTTATTTACAACATCTGATTCTTAATACATACATTACATACCGTGTCAATAAATTTAAATGTTCAATGAATAAATAAATTTCATATTTACAAGACTCTTAATAAACTTTTCATATAATCAGTCGTTTATACAATATTCATTTCTACAATAATTTACATTACTATCTATTTGACTATGTTTAATTTACATGACTTCATAAAACGGATTTACTCAGCAATATACACACGCATAATCACATAACAATTCGTAGAAATAACAATAACCACCTATTAATTGCATTATTTGGATAACTTTGAACTACGTAAAGTAGCTTTTAATCTAGATATTCCTAATCTACAAATAAATATATTTATATTTCTTGTAAAATCTATACTATTTACAAGCTCGGTTTATCACAATTTCATCCGCGGTCACGGATATATTTTGGCACAATCACTGGAAGCGTCAATATGGCCGCCAAACGGATTTGTGCGTAGATAGCGTTCCATTGCTAATCTTCGTGGATGTCGGGCTTGTCGAGAGCACGCGTGTAGTTCGCGACGAAGGCGCTTTTAATTCGTTCCTGACTCTCGGCTTATCCGACACAGTGGAATCCGCAGCTTGCACTTGCTTCATTTCTTGAAGCTCCACATTGGCCGGCCGCGTCGGGTGGAACGCGGACTTTACAACTTCAATAGGCTCTTCGTCAGATTCATCGGATATCGTCGCTTCGTGTGTCGAGTTCACTTCTGATTTTGAGTCAGCTTTCGATCTAGGACTGGTATTGATTATGCTTCTCGGACTGCCGCTTTGCCTACTACTTGTAGGGGATAGCCGACTAGAATTATCCATGGAAGATACGCTGCTTTGTAAGTGTCTAAGGGCGTCGTAGGGGCTTACACCATTTTTAAGCGTCAGTTCTGCTGGCAGTGATTTCAGAGTTAAGTCTGCTGGGTGTGGTGCGAAAGGCAGTAGACCATTCGGTGGCAAGAATGCCCCTGGTGGTGGTATTAATCCAGCTGGAGGTAGATTCGTCATCGCCGGTGGGAACGGAAACAGATCTGACGGCGGTATGGGTACTGTTGGCGTGGTCATGGGTGCTGCTCCTGTTAAAAAAGAAAAATAACGTTAGTCTCATTATTGATTTCATTGAAAATTGTAAATGAAAGAAATGTTGTTAATGTGTTTTCGTCTTAACGTTACTACTACTGTTGTTTGATTCGAAAACATGACGTAATATGAGAGACGAGTCTCCCGGGACAGCACGCGGGCACTCCGCCGATTCCCTGAACAGCGAGGGTGCATAATCGTACTAAGGATAATGTACAATCTGTAGGCGTTTAAAGGCGGCTTCACTGAAAGGGATGTTTTTTTAGCGCGATATTGGTAGGGTGAGGGTGCAATATTTATTTATCCGAATGCAACGTGGAACTTTACGATCCAGACACGACATCGCTGTAATTCAGTGTGATATGTCTCTTTTCGGTTGTATCCGGAGATCGCATTAGCAATGCGCTGCACGCGTGAGGCAATGCCACGGACATGTGCGGTACAAAGCGGGTTCTATCACGATAAGGAGGCTATCTCCGCACGGAGCGAACAAAGCGAGCTCGGAACGTAAAATTTTCATTAGTAACAGTGTTCGAAATGTTCTTGTCGCTACGCCGGGGCTTTGATTCTCGATAAGTGTAAGAGAAACTGATAAAAAGCACACGACAGAGGCGCAGATTGGGCCACAAAGAGCTCAGAGGTGGCGCTGCCGTAAATTCTTTTACGTTTTTTGTATTTGCAGTAGTAGCACTGCTGCACAGACCACTTTAAAAGGCGTCGGGGGTGGGTGGAGCCGTAACTAGGGGGTAATTTGGCGAGGGGGCCAATATCGGCATCGCGCCTGATTGAGGTGATTTCTGACCGTTGGATTTAATATAGTTTTAGTTTTGCGTTTATTTTATTTCGCTAAATGAATATTCGTTCGCTATAAAATTAAATGTTTAATATTATTTGATATATTGGTTATCTAGGCTTAAGACTTTAGATATCTACGTATTAATGAAACTTAACCAACAATAGTAACAACAAAATTGTATCCATAGCTTGGATATAATTTACATATAATTGAGTGTGCGTAATACTGAAAGCGGAGCAAATCTCTGTGAAACCGTAGCTAGGCGGGTTTAATAAAAGTCGGTAGGTGTTTGAGTACAACGCTCTTCGCGTTTCAGCGTCGGAAACAAAAAGTGGCTGGTGGCGCGGTCGCCTACATTGGAATAAAATTGACTCCACACTCTTTCGAACGTGAAGGCGTTGCTTTTTTGTACGTTTTCTATTCAGCGCCCCCACTTCCCCCGACAGCGGACTTCAGCGGGTGGTTTTGCTTCGGTCGGAGTCGTGTTGTTTTGCAGCGCTCAAGAGCCGCTTCTTTTATTTGAACCTTTGCGTTGCACGGCCTTGAGGGTGGTTCAGTTTGGAGCAACATGTTTTCGAGTGTTGTTTGAAAAATCGGGAATTTTCAAATTAACGAATGCCAAATAATCCGACCATCGAAAGTTTAAGAGGATCCGGGCGAGCTCAGTAAATATTGCCTGTGATGTTCCACGTTACACGTTGCTACCCACCTATTTTTAGTCTCGGTTTAAAATTTATTTGGAACCGTTATGCACCTTCGCTAGTTCAATACACTAAATATATGACTAAAAACAAATATAATACAATACCTTTAACTAAAGCCGCTGGATCCCTTAATTGAGGTGGCCTGAAGTAGTCAGCCCAAGCGTAATTAAGATAAGCTGCGTCCAACCATCCAGGGTTTAAAAGGAAAGGGCTGAATGCTCCCGGGTGACCGTAGCCATAGTCTATAACAAAAGAGAAAAACATTTAGGTACAGAAATATAAATTTTCTCATGATATACGTTGCAAGTTTAATAAAGCACACGTGTGCACATAAGATGGTAGGGTGTCGGGTTCAGAGCACGTCGCAATCAGATCTTACAAAGGCTAGCCGTAAAGGCGGCGACACAGCTAGTGCAATGTTTACCGCGCCGGGCTGTAACAAGGAGTCTGTATACAAAACGAGCCGGTTTACTGCAGCTCGCCGGCGCACGGCATCTCTGTGCCATACGATTTTACGACCCTCCACCGTCACGTTGCCTTCGCCTTTCAGCAAGCGAAACGGTTTTTATTTGTTTAATCGACAGACTACTGAAGACGCTACTGCCGACGTCTATTTTCAGTTTATAGCCGTTTTTAATCTAGTCACGAGTCATCTCAATCGATGAGATCAGGTATCGACGTTTTTATTACGGGATTAACTGTTTACGAGCACTCCGTCTACTTTGTTTTGAATTACCGAACGAACATTAGTGACTCTTCAAAGTTTATTGTTGCGTTAGTTTTGATAAGAGTTAGCAGAGTATTAAAGAGGTGTTAAAGAACCAATGAAACTGATTTAAAATGTATTTATTTGTAGCTAATGATGGGCACGCGTATAATGTTGCTGTATTTAGCTCTATTCGTAGTAATCCGTTATAATCTGACACAAATGAGTGTTTTGGATTCTGCCTGGCGTATCCCAAATCGCGGGTATTTTAAATTAAGAACTTGATGGATGGCCCGTCGCGCTGTCACGCGGCAATCCAACTGAGGAGATTCCGCCATCACGGTACGTAATGAGTTAAATGTGGAACTCGGAAATGGCTCGCTCCATTTGTTAATGCCAGCATTCAATTAAATTCACTTCTCCAACCCTTTCATACGCAGGGCTTTGAATATTAACGCAGGATAGAGCCGCTCTAAGCGTCGTGTTTTACGTTTGATAAATTTAAATTATGACAAATGTGGGCGCATGGAGCTATTTAGATCGTTAATGTTCGTATGAGCATAAAAATGTTTGATGGCGACCAATTTGGTACCAGAAGACAACAAAGATGGTCCGAGTTATAAGTGTCAAAACAAGAATTAAATAACTGGAATGGGATGACGTTTGTCTCATAAATTAATGTTGAAGACGCGTTGGGCGCGTGTTAAATAAATGGAATCAGATTTATTGCTCATAAGCCATAACTCTGTGCGGGGTGGCGACGTCTTATGACGATTACCGCATTTTATTATTGTCTGAGTTTTGATTGTCGTTGCGTGTTCTATTTGCTTGCTTTACAATCAAATTTACGATAATAACTTTTATATATAAATATCGATCGTGTCACTCTAGTTATAAAATCTTTAGAACACGAAACTTTAAGCTAAATAGGTACAATGATTTAGTCGACAAATTCAATTTTAAAAGACCAAGCATTCAAGTTGTAGTATAAATCATAAGTTAGGTTCACATGGCGCAAAGGGTTGGTATATGTGGTGTTGGGGCATTGAGAAGGGACATAAAATCCATATTTTAGAGGCAGGCGAGATCAAACGGAGTTTACGACGGTACCAGAGATTGTTTACATCTGTTACACGCACCGTGGATCTTTGTAACCGCTGTTGTGAACGCAATACACATATTTACATTTCGGAAACTTCTAGATGTATGACGAAAATTGTGGTCAAGGCAACTGAAAAAATTATTCAAGACATTTTATTGAGTAGATTAACTTTTAACGTACATCAGATTTTATCTGTTAAATAGTTTCAAACTTGAAGTAATAATTTGATTTTAAAATACTTGAATTTTTAATTTTTCTTTTTTAAAAATGATCCAATTATCTAAAGTATGGAAACTTTAATTAAAACATGCATTCTTTCAGTCGTTGGTAACTCATTGATCCCGCATACCAACTAATCAAATAGGAGCAGTCACATTTCATTCAGGATTAATTACCAGTGATTATTATGTCTTTGATGTCGGGAGGATGTTAGTTTTTCCGCATAGTATCTTTTTTATGATTGGCCGAAGTTTGGGCGCAGCATATGTTTATACAGTCTCTGAGGTTGTAACAACGAAAATAGATGTGGCGTTAAAACATTATGATTCCGCCGCGATTTGACGACTTCATTTTTTTAGTTCTATTCATTATTTTTGTAGCTGTCAGACATTTTTAAAGAAGTTAATGCGATTATATTAGATACATTATTTAGTTCTCTTGTAGATGTTGAAGTCATTTATATTTATTGCATTTCAATTGATAAAATCGAAGTTTAATTATTATTTAAAATATTATAAAGTTTTCATTTCAATGTTTTGTAGGTCATATAATTTTTCTAGATGTTTTAAGTATAACTAGACAATGAATATTATAAAATTTAAATAACAATTCCTACTGATAATAAACGGACTAAAAGTCTGATTTGAAGAGCTCTGAAGTCTGAACCAATAATCGTATATAACCAAACGTCACAACAGAGCATCGTAAAAACGAGCCGTGTTATTCTTAGCTTTGTAATTCGGCTGCAAGATTGAACTGAGAGCGTAATTAATGTCCATTTGATTGACTGATTCATTTCAAAGCATATGGTGCGTCTTGAATTTTACGTTAAAGACTGTGAAGAAATTCTTAGGCTCGCCAATGAAATTGAATTACACATAAATAAACGGTTACATACAAATGTATAGAAATGATTTTCGTAATCAAAAAAGTAAATTTCAAAGATTATTCTGATAATTTAAAGGAGATTATTTAAATTGAAAGCAACGTTTAAAATATATAAATATCGATGATAGATTGGCTATCTCGTATTTTTTATATGTATGTTTAAAATTTGAATTTTGAATATAGATAATATAATCGGTCCTGTATAAAGCGCCCACAAAGCTTCAGCAGTGGCAAAGATAAAAATATCTCATAACCACTGCGAAGACCAGACATATTAAATGGATGTTTTATAGCGGATCAAGAGTTGATGTCAAGTCGTTAGGTCTGATTTTAGTGCGAGATGTGAAACTATTTCAATGTGGTCAAATGCCGCGGCGCCGCAAACCGATGTGGTGTCACTGGCGGCTGGCCAACGCGCATACGCATTTTATTCCATCATTTTAAATTATTTTTATTAGGCCATTGTTTTAGCTGAATGATTTTTAAGTTTTTTGAAATGTGCAAATCACGACAATTATAATATTTATAATTTGCATAGATATTGTTATAACTAGTACATAGTATATTTATAAACTTACTTTGTTTAGTTCTCGGCTCTCTTGGTCCATCAACAGTAACTTTGATAGCCTTGGTATACGTAGCTACTTGAGATGGGAACGTGCTGATCGTAATAGTCAATGTGAAGGATTTGCCACGACCACTCCTTCCAACAAATCGGAGGTCGTTGAACTTGGCCACTTGATTCTTCATCACCGCCGTACAATTCCTCATTTCAGCCATCACGTTCTCATCGTTTCCGGCTTTGATAGTCACTATGGTCCCATCCTGAACGTCGTCCAAGGCGACCACTTTGAAGGCTACCGGCAGCGACTTATTCGACCGCCAGTGGCCGGGCAGCGCGGAACACAACACTGCAGGAGACCCCGTCTGCACCAGGTCTCCGTGACTCTGCCTGTAGTACTCGTGAATGTGTGAGTAGACATCCGCCATCGTTGGGGTCGGAGGGCTCGCGTGCGGAAGGTGCATCGACTTCAAGTCACCCTCGAACACTTTGTCTACACGCCACAAAAGTCCCTCGTCACGTCACAACTCTTAAATATACTTTTGAAAAGTTTCCAACACGCGATCGAACTCGGAACTCGCGACGCGCAGCGCTCCGGAAAGTTGTTTAAAGTTAGGGCGCGAGACGCCGTATGAGCCACGAGCGGCCGCGTACACCACTTGTTGGGCACGGGCAAGACGCCGGGTGGGGACTCGGAAAAATAAATGGGTGACCCGCCGAGACCGCAAGCCGAAGACGCACGACACGCACCGAAGTTGCGGCGAAGGACGCGTACACGCGGGGCCTCACTTTCGACTGATGACTGCGATACGACGCGACTTTTTCCGATGGTCAATATTTTGCGTTCGCGCGGTCGCCGCCCCCACCGGGTGGCGGCCCCTACGTCTCGTAAAAAGTGGGAAGGAGACGAAGGGTGCGGGCGGCGCGGAGCCGCAGCGGGAACGAACGGGACGGCCGCGGTTGATCTCTGCGTTTTTATAAAAATGCTACCGCGAGCGGGACGCCGGGGCCGCACGCCCGCGAGTGCAACAAGGACGGGTAGATTTTTTTAAATTACCGATGTGACGTATAGCGAGGCGGCGGTAATTAGGCCACGGGGCGGCGGGAAACCGCGGTCGGTGTGAAACCTATCAACGAGCTCATGAAAAATTATGATATTCATGTTTGAGCTGAAGCTTTGCGCGGGGTGGCATTTGATTCGGCCCAAGCACGCGAGGAATGCAGCACCTGGGAGTTGCCGATCGCTACGTAATTGACACAGTTCAAAGCGTTCTTAAAATTGGCAACATTAAATTGATAAACACGAGGATGTTGGTTTCATAATAGCTCGTTATTGAAAATAAGTAAATGTCAAACAATTTCACGTATTTGAATAAATATCCCGAAACAAAACTTTTTACTTTGGTTATGTTTAGTTTAACTAACAGGCTGGTTAATTTGTAAGAAAGTAAAGTTGTGTGGTAAGATGTGGGTGTGTGAGCGAGACGGCGCTAGGGGCGGGGCGCGGGCGGGGCGTCCAACTTAGACAAGTTGCCGAGTTGCGAGTTTCCCGCGCTAACTAACTTGGCTTTTTTATCTATGCCCGTCTCTTGGTGAAAAAGTTAAAATAAGTTATTTGATATACTATAATTATTTACAATAATAAAAGAAATTAATATTTATCTTCCATTATTTAAATATCTATTAATAGGGCAAAACCATAAAATTAAATTTGGTACACATATAATACCTACGTGATACGGTACCTACCACGAGTGTTTCTTGACACAATTTTCCTTATAAATATCACTTCTTTACACTTAAATAATTTAATAACTTTATAATTTTAGTAAGTACCCACTAGGTATATTTCTGAACAAAAATATTATTTACCAAAACAATAGTTGTTTTATAAAATACATTTTTTTTTTACAGAAATAAAAGAAAATCCTATCGATTAAGCGGCGATAATGGTCATAAACATCATGTGCGTTTTCGCGTTCAAACAAAATTACGAATAAAGCTAACTAAGTACAAAACTTTGTAACATTAATATTATTAACCGACTTCAAAAAAGGAGGAGGTTCTCAATTCGTCTGTATGTATATTTTTTTACAACAGTCGTCTATAAACGTATTATATGAAGAAATACAACCTTCCTAAGTCTACATTCTATACTAACATTTTCTTACGTTGAATTGGTCTTTACTAATATCGTTAGAACAGTAACAGAAATTGTAATTACTAATATCTAAGATTAAATTTTGAATTTAATATTATTCTTTTCTAGTCTAGTATACTGAATATTTCATGCAATGTAATCAACGTAATACCTACTAGGTACTTTAAAAAATTCTTCCGAGAACATTTCTCAGAGTATTATTAATAAAGTATCTGATTTGACTAAACTCATAAACTCATAAACAAACGATTCTAAATGTAATATCTATAATCTATATATTATGGGTATCCAAATATAGTGACCTATGGAAATAAGTTCATAGGAATTACAATCTTTCTCCGTTCATACAAAAAAAACTGATTAAAAAGTTAGTTGTTTGTATCTCGGTATGACCACAAGGACGAAAATAGGATTACAACCGCGGGACGAGGCTAGTCTATAATCTACGACATTATATTTCTTCTGCCAAGATCCATATACGCCTATATTAGTATGTGTAACTACACATACTAATATTATTAATGAGTGTCTGTCTGTATGTTTCTCCTTCATTCACGGTAAAACGGCTCGACCGATTTAGTTGAAATTTGATAGGTATGATAGACATTTCTTCTGCCAAGATCCATATATGCCTATGTCAGATCAGTTACACATAGGACTTATAGTATAAATGGGAATGAGTGTCTGTCTATCTGTATGTTTGTCTTTCATTCACGGCAAAACGGCTGGACCGACTTAGTTGAAATTTGGTACGTAGATGGATGAAAACATATAGGATACTTTTTATCCCGGGAGCAGGACCTACGCCGGTAAAAGTGCTGGGAGCAGCTAGTAATATCATAAAGGTGTATACGTAGGTACTTAGCCGCCTTATATTACGTCTTTCAAAGCATTAATGCCACTATCCAACAGATGTGATCCCAATAATTCTAAGAAAGGATTTTATAAATATTTACAAACAACCTAAAAACAGGTCAAACTAGACTAAGGTAGCTGCTACGCTTTAACAACTTTATGGCCCATTGTTTTAACAACCTTTGAAGTTTTAAAACTGAAGTTTTTATTACAAACAATTACATTTATGACCGAACGATCGTATAGAAAATAAATATTCGCAAATTTCTGGCCGGCAATATTCGTGTTTATTGTATGGTGAAATTATTTTAATGGTAAGGGTTGATTTTTGGTTTTATTCTTCTTATTCAAAGCGAAGCCGCCTGAACTTTCTAAGAGGTAGGTATTGTAAGGCAGGTAGGTATTTATTTTTAATAATTTTATGCTTTATCTTAAGGTAATAAATAAAGAAGATAAGGTAATTGAATTGAATAATGGGTACATATATACCAGCAAGGTTAAAGAATAAAAAAATACTCATTAAATGTCTCGAAATACAGACAAATATAAAAACAGTATTAGTCGGTATGAGTAAATAACTAACCTATGAGATCTATTCGATTGATGAAAACATGTCTTTTTGCCATTGTAATTTATGTGAATGTAGTAGACCTTCATTGTTTTAGTATTTGATAAAATATCGGATATCTTGTTAGTTCGGCCTAAATTGAGACCACACGAGATCTTCAAAAGACGTCGACATTTACGCGTCGCAAAGTAATAATACTACTTTAATAAGGCACAAATTAAGTCGTCAATCCGTCTTTTCAAAGAAACAAATCGAAAGCCACATTTTTTTAAACGCGGCGTTCTCTATTCCCTTCACAGTAACAACCCGAGAGTCGGTAAATAGCTAACAAAAGCGGGTACAATAGCCCAATGCCAATGTTTGGGATAAATAAAGGAATATCTTTGAAGGAGCTGGCTTTTTGTGCGCAGACGCATTGTTGGTCGGAGGGTTGCACAAAACCGATCGGTAGCTGTCGGCTCGCAACTCAAAGTGTCCTCATGTTTGCCTACAATATTATTTTTATTGCAGTAATTGAGAGAAATAGTTTTACAATCGCCTGTGAACGACCGACTCATCAACCCTCGGCAGACTTTCTAATTTTTATGACTTATGGCTTCGGTGTGCGGTTTTATTTGTTGTATGAATAATAATAGAATAAGATATTGTTTTATTATAACTGAATGTTTGGATTTTTTTGGAATTTTATTGAACTAACTGTGATTAAGTATACCGACTATGACTTTTATACCTACCTAATCTGTATAATAACCGAAAAGTACATTTATGTATAACTAGGTGTTGCCCGCGACTCCGTCCGCGTTTACTTCCAAAAAAATTTAGGGATTCCCCTGGATACTGGAAAAAAGTATCATATGTCCTTCTCCTGGTTCTAATTGGTCGGTCTTGGTTATATTATCCACAAGTGCTTATTTTTCAAGTCAGTCAGTGAACTTTCAATGTCCAATATTTTTCTATAAAAATATAACTATTAAATCCATTTTCGGTATACCTATAAATTTATGTTCTAGCAGTAACAAAATAGATATATTAATAAGATGCTTCTTCTTCTAATTTAGTATTTAAGTTTCTATAAACGTTACATATAAAACAGTTTACATATGAACAGTTCGTTTCTCTATTAAATATACATTAAGAAGGAGAAAAAATCTCATTAAATAGAATGAATTAATGTTATTAAATTTTAATCAGTAGATATGTCATACATACTTCGACATAATTTTAAGTCACCTAATATTACCTGAAATACAGGCCAAAAGCTTAGTTTAGGCACCTGTCTCCCACAATAAAAAAAATATAAATAAAAAAATATCATAAATGTAATAATCGTAAACCTGTCACCTGCCTTTTATGCTTTCACACACTGTTGGTGCCGATTTTGATGAAATGTAAAAAAGACATAGTCTAGAGCCTAAGAAATAACATATATTATAGTAGATGCATAGATTTGGGTGTAAAACCGACGAACCTTGGAATTGGGATTTGTATCGTACCTTTACTTTCGCTAAAAAACGTGTTAAAAGCAAGTTATCTACCATTGTAATACGAAAATTCGTTATCACTTGATAACGCTTGAGGTGGTGTGTACTGTATACTCGTACAACATCCCGCTGTGCTTCTCCAATGTTGCCAAAATAAGGGTAAGACCAGAATAAATGTAACTCGATAATTGGCCACTTACTTTGAAAAGCCTTTCCGGTTTGCACGTAGAGTTCAGAACTTTAGACAGGTCGCCATTCTTATTTTATTAATTGAGTAATAACATTTTTTTCTTAATTTATCACTATGGACGTACATAAACCTACAATGACTAATATAATATAGATATTAATATGTATAAGTAAAAAAATATTTTTCATACAAGCCATAATTTATTTACCTATCTATAGGTATAGTAAGAAATAAATGCAGAATTGATTCCAAACATAATTTAACTACTACTAAAGTAATAAATCATTCTAAAAGGCCAATTTTTTTAAGATTCAAGTAAAACCAAGTCACCTTAATATACCTACTTGTTTTAACATTTAAACACGTAGAATTATGTTCCTTTGCAAAACGAATACTATTTCCTTTCGTACCTATAGGTTTATATTTGTATTTAATACCTAACAATGAAATTAGAAATTACACTAAATCGTTCTTAACATCGCTACAAGTAAGTTTATTGACAAACTTATCAGTCACATAGAAAGGTAGTGTATTAATAAAATATGTTACGACTATCTAAATCTTCGTCGCTCTACACAGGTTTCGTAAGGATTGAACAAATAAGGGTAAATCCGTTGATCGCCCGCGGTCATTGCTTGCTACCTATTGGCTATATTAGAGAAGTAGGTACTCCTTTCCTTCACCTTTCCTGTTCACAATAATTACCTAATACTTCCTGCGCATTATGCAACGATTGCTATGTTTCCTTTTTAACGTTATCCCTTTTAAGTGCTTAATATCTGAGCTTGTTTATTGTTACGTAATATTGATAGAAGTGTAAAACGAATGTTATTATACCCTTTTATTACTACTTAAGTAGGTTTCAAGATGTTCTTGTATCACATAAAGGATATGATATATACCGGTACCTAAGTAGAAACGATACTAATAACTACTAAATGAGTGTATAGTGTTGTAGGTATTCAAATATTATATGGAACATATTTAGTTTTTTATGATATTACGTTTAAAATTCTCAATATATGACGACATCACAAAAATAAAGTCATTTAAAAGTGTTACACGTACGACACAATATTGCATTAATACATACTAAATCACTTATCGATATAAGGTAATATTTTCGCACTTCAGTTAAAAATATAGCTTACTTATAATATCAATTTATTTACCTACTGAATATATGCCTACATATTTACCTATTCATGATAAAACGTTCTCTTAACACATTTCAATCAATTAATGACGCCTACTAAACTTTTATACCAACGTTAAAAATCACCAAATTAAAAAAAATAAAGCTTGAGTTTAAAAAAAGAATGCAAAAAATAGTGAAAAAGCGCGCGTGAAATTTCATACTAGCGGTGGGTAGGGGAGACCAGGCTCATTACGGACACGTGAACCACCCCACATTTTACCCGTTACATTTGGCAATGAGTTATTGACTGCGCCGAAAGCTTATGTGTTCAACTGCTCGGTTGACTCCCGAAAAATGTCCGACTATATGTTCCTAGTCATAACGTTCATTTGTAACTCGATTGTTCGTGTTTACACGTTATATGCTATTTTTACAATGATAATGACACTTCTAATTTATGTAATCGATTAGATATCGATTAGTTATCAAAACATAATAATTCTCTTTATTATTATTTTAAATTAAAAATTGAATTTTTAGTTGTCGAAATAAGTAATTTATGAAGTTCTATTTAATTTGGAATTTTATCATGTGCTGAGAAAAGAGTATCAAAGTAATTCTGACAAATATTTATTAGTACAAATATTATTAACGATTTGATGGACATCTCTATAAAACTATTATTGTTCTAACCGAACAAAATAACTGAATAAAATCCTTTCAAAACTGAAGTATCAAAATAACAATTACTAATATCGACGCTTCACTTGTATTAAATAATAACGCGTTAAAATTTGATTGATGATACGACAATTACGCAACAAAGGATCACTTGAACAAATCCTAACCGTTTTTCACTGGAGCCCACCGTATTTTCTAATTGAATCACGTGTGATTTATTATTGGTGTGATGATGTATCATTCTTTCAGCGGCAGCCGCGCTCCCCACGGCTTGCGGGGTATTATTGCTACAAATGTTCATATCCGCGCTTTTTAAATGGGGACAACTCGCCCCAGCCTCCCCTTAGTTCTTTTATTAAACTCGTTAGTTGATTTTTTGGGATCGAACTCGCAGTGTTTGATTTAATCGAACAAGGATTCGATATTAAATAAAGATGTGAGTCCTTTACGCGATGTATGAGTCTGATATTTTGTTTGTGTTCCGAAATAAATTGTAGATAGACATGTAAAAAATAAAAAGCCTGTCATAGGATTTTTATAATAACGTTCTCTCTCACAAATAATATGACTCTCCATATTTAAAAGAATTATCAGCATTGATGAACTACTTAATTAATATGAATTACTAACAGAAAATACTGCCATAAGAATGGGATCGCTTCTAGCCTCAATGGAGAAAATGACTTCCCATGTTACTCTAATAGAATACCGTGATATTTAAAATAATATAGTATCAGTATGTAATTGTCTGGGTGCAGATAAAAATAATCACAACGTTAAGCCTAGCTTTACTTATCTATAATTATAAGACTACTTTAATTTTATTAATTTCGTAATGAAAGCGTCTGATAAAAATATTAATATATTTTTAGCATTTTAGTCTTATTAACTTATACCAATCCTTTCCTTCTTTATGCGAATAAAGCTTAAAGCACAATGAACTTTCATACTCACATACATTCCACTGGTTACGAACTGAAGGCGCCGCCAACACGACCTTGCAAACAAGAAGTGAAGCCGCCTTTCTCTGCGCTAACATAGTGTGAAGTACTAGGTGTATACGTATGGTCGTTATGCAAACATCGGATCAAACAATGGCCGAATGACAATGCGCGCATGAAGCGGAAACGGCTTAGCTGATGGCGCCTTGATGAAAATGCACTATCCGATAAATGTGTCGTGCTTATGAAATACACGGCACGTCGGAATACGCTGGATATATTGCGAGTGTTGGAGTTAGTTACCGGGTAAATACAGCAGTCGATACCTATGTATGTGACGGTGTTAACATAAAATATATATCTAATAGGACATCAAATTAAGGAATGCACGTATGTACCAATGTCTTAAAAAACTTATAATTAAATTTAATAAACAAATGTTCATATATATCTAACTTAGCATAAATATATATTGCACAATATACATACTTTAATGCTTACTGTTATTTAGAAAACCTGGAAAAAAATGTCAACAAAAACCATTTTGTAATTGGCAACATATAAAAAAAAATTGGATTTACTAAATCCTCCCTTGTTTCAAGCTGTTTATAATACTTAATTACATGTAACTCGCCTCGCATTCATTGAATGCATAACAATACGTAAAACTTTATCTATTATTACAGACACAGCTTCATTTTAAATTTTGATATTCAGCACAAACGAACCGTTCTATACCGTAACTAAAAATTACTTCAACTTCCTATATGCATGATCGGTCTAAATACATTTTGTTTACTTCAATGCTAACTTAGTTACATCTATATAAAATGTTTCTTAGATAAATTTTGCGTAAACAATTTTAATGATTGCAATTTTACAAAGAAATGTCAAACCTAGAACGGCCCCGCGAGGGTTGTCACACAACGCATTTCCGCGCCGCTGCCCGCGCACAAAACCCACGCGCGGTCTGCGACGTCCCCAGTCACCGGTTCTATCGGAACCAAACGCTAACCAAAGTGCGTACTGCGTAGCTGCTAGGGCTGCCACCACCAAATAAATATTACTATTGCCCTATCAAACAACTTTAAACAGTTCAATTATTTCTTTGAATTCATAACTATCGAGCAATTTACTGGAGGAGTTAAAAAGGAAAATATAATTTAAAGGAAAATATATATTAGCTTATACTTATATCATATATACTGTGTAAGAATTTATAATGAGACAGAAGTTGCATGGAAAATGCTTATTTTATGATTTTCAGTTTAAGTTGAAACTGCAAAAAGTTTTAACAGACAAAACCACATAATATTTTCCCCTGTAATCATCTAAAGTAGATTCACAATATAAAGTAATAGTAGAAACAAATAAAATAAACAAATTTCCAAGTTAGAAGTATAGCGTAGCAGCCCTAAGTCTCAAATCACGGGCAAGTGACGACGCAGACGCCCCGCGGTGCCGCTGCGATCTGTGCGACGCCTTTGATTAACGCCCTAGTGGCAGCCCTGAATCATCTCGATTGCTGTTGACAATTATTTATAGTATAGTTGCAAATCTAACGTTTTGAAATGTAATTAAAAGTATACGACTTGTATGTAATTGTTTCGTAAAATTCATTATGCTATGTTTATTTTAATAAAGTTTTCAGCACTATCTACTTAAGTTAGATTTTTAATATCTCATAATTATATTATGAGATACTACCACTAACTACTAAGTAACTAGTAATCTACTACTAACCACCTTAAGCGATCTCGATCGATCTCCCGTTTTTTCGTACTGCTCTTAAAGTCCAAGTCAAATTAATATAAACTAAATAATATATAAAGGTCCGAATTAAAATTAAAAAACTATATATAACGATATCACATAATTTAATTCGGTAATATTTTATATAACACTATTTAAGCAGCGAGCAGAAATAGACTGATTAAACTTGAAGCATTTCCGTATTTCTATTTAATAATTATTAGGAGTGTTTCTTTTTCTATGCTATAACAACAAAAATCCTATATCCCATCCATTCCATCATAAGCTTACTCAAAGTATAATTCGATCGATTTATAATATCTAACGATCTAATAGCTTTGGTTGAAGTAATTTACTATACTTCTGACCCGTTGATATAGTCTACATATTATGTAGAATCTACATAATATTTAGATTATACTAGCTGTGCCCGCGACTTCGCCTGCGTAGAAAAGTGACTTTGGGCAGCATTTTTGAAGCAAGTTCAACGTTCTTTAAATTGCCATAACTTTTTTTATTTATCAACCGATTGACATGAATTAAACACTTAATGTTAAGTGAAGCTTACCAAAATATATAATTGAAAACCCCATCTAGACAGGATATTAGATTTCTGAAATTAGCGTGCACAAACAAACAGACAAAGAGACAAAAATTCAAAAAATCATTGTTTTGGGTTCTACGAGTATTGCGTTAATAAAGGTCTCCTGTAATATATTTTCTCATATATCTTCCATGTGCAGACGTTTGCTTTTTTATTATATGTATAAATATAGATAAACGGATCAGAAGTAAAGTAATATTATAATGTACCTACTCAGATTACTACTATAATCGAACCCGTATATATTACCGTCGTTCATTAGTACGCGTTGCATTGGGGAGAAAAAAATCGAAATTATCGGCAATTGGCGCTAACAATTATTTTAACCGACGCAGTAGGTACTTGGGGGTAATGTATCGTGACCATACCGCCACGGTTAACTGGTTTCGATTAATTGGCCAGCATGGAAGACGTAATGGACTTTTGATAATACTATTTAATATTACCTTATACAGGGTAATAATTATAAAGTAAAGCTAAGTTCTTTCTGTTGCCTACATTTAAAATAAGGGTAAAATGGAAGGACCAACATGAACTAGAGATTGGAATAAAGAGCGAGAAAAATTAATTTGGATGAGTTTTCTGTGGGACGATGAACATTGATTACAATATTTGATTCAGTTATACGAAAAAACAAACGATAATAAACAAGCTATTAAAAACATTATTTAAAGATACAAAATAAATATGTTATCTAAAATATTTTTAAAGAGTAAAAGAGTACACTTAAAGTATCTTAATTGTATCATGTAAATCTAAAACTTTATGGTAACTAAAAATATTAAAAAATAAATCAAAAACCTTAATACCCACACGAAAACGTATGCTTCTCTGTCTGCAAGTACCTTTTATAGTAAACCCATAGTCAAAATCTCACACAATACAAAATGCACATATCACTATCATTTACAAAAAAGCTTTTAAACAAACATATTTTCTTCAATATAAATGTTTATCGCGCATCATTAACCCAACGTCAGCTGTAGCCTGTAGGCTCGCTCGCACGTTTTACAGTCTCAAATAAAAATACAATAAAGACATAAACCGTATCTCCTGTGGCTTACCTAATGATCGCATTTATTTTGCCTTTAAAACAAATAAAATTAATTCTATTAGTTCATTTGCTATGTTAGCGGGAGATTTGATCTAGTTTTTTTGCAGTCGGAAGCTTTAAGACACCATGCGTCAAAAAACTATTTTAATTAACATATGTGGAAGAACATACGTTGTTTATCAGAGAATAGACAATTTATTATCATAATGCATAAAAAGCATTTATTTATTTTTACTAATTTACTATAAGAATTAAATTTTTTAACCCCTATAGCTAATAGGTATAGGTACTACTTATTCTCCAATCTCCATATTGTTTTCGCCCTTTTTGGGCGCTTATAGGTAGCTTTATCTTAAAAGTATCTCTAAACCGAAGTAAAGACATTACGCGCAAGAGATATACAAGATATAGATATATAAGAGATATTATTCAGGCAAACTAAGTTCCGTTCACATCTATTTTACAAGGTGGTAGAGCCTTGCCAACTCCCCACAGAACATCATTGCGTTTCGTCTGGTAAGTGGGAGTATCATAGTCTCATTATTTTCCTATATCCCATCCTCCAATCCTTTATCCTTTAGTCATTAGTACTTTCCTTTTCCCCTTTTTAAAGACGGGCAGTGAATTCGTGAACTTATTTCGCTGACCAGCACTCGAATCTCCTGCGTAGTTGAAGGCCATTAAATAAAAAATATAATAGATGTATATTAACTAGAACAACTGAACTGAATGTTCACCTAATCTACCTTGGACCTTCGCAAGAGCACATCCTATGAATAAAAAGGCGGCTACAACCAACCTGCTGCTATCCATGCGCCAACGCACCAATAAATTATATTTACAATCAACACTAAGACGATAATTAGAATTAAATAAAGGTTTTTTCGTCCGTCAGCTGCGAGCGTGACCCGCGATCAATTAGCGGCGTTTATCAACCTGCTGTTTGGCCATTAATAACGGGTTGAACGGTTTGTCTGCATGTTACACAGTTGTTTTAGTGATACCGATTGCCTTTCCGGTTCGGAGTTCGTTTGGTTTCTTGGGTTAGTTGTGTGGGTTGATTTTGTATTCATTGATAAAAGTTATACCTTAAATAGTATGAAATTTTAAGCAAAGCTATTAATGCAGAAGGTGGTAAGGCCGTACTGACTTGGGTTAATCGTAACAAAATGTTTTTAAAGTTTGAACATAACTTATACAATATGCTTTATATCATAACATGCTTCTTGTATGAATATAAAACAATTCATATACACATTTAATAATTTATTGATTTAAATTTGAATAATTTAAAATAACACTCGAGCTGTGTTATTTTTAATTAATTACCTATGTATATTATTTTATTTTAAAGTTGAATCATTCAACAACGTCTACATAATTAAGAGAATTGAATATTACAATTATTACAATCATCTCAGTTCGAAATTTTATATCTTAGCATAAGCCGAAAATCAATACCCAAACAGCCGCCAAAATTTCAGTATTCCCGTTAAAACATAAAGCGGAGGCGAAATAAATAAGTACAAAAGAACGCGAGTCCTGGAAGAATAATAAGTATCAGTATCGTTTATCGGAAGCGGTGTCGTGGTGCGGTGTCGGCTGACTCCGACCGAACAGCTTAAGAGCTTGTGAAAATTCATTTTTTAAAAAAAAAGGAGGAGGTTCTCAATTCGTCTGTATGTATAATATATTTTTTTTTTTATTGTACTATCTTTGCCCCGCGGTTTTACCCGCGCAGTTCCCGTTCCCTGGGCTATATCAGGATATAAAGGGTCTCATCTATTTGTCTGACAAATTGCAACATAATCCATTCAGTAGTTTTGAGTATTATATATAAGTATAATACGTCCATACATCCGGATCAGTTTCGTATTGATAATAATATTCGTAGGTAAGGATTGTGGTCGTTGTCACCAAAAATATGCATCCATTTCAACATGATTTTGGTGTTTTGTTTCTCTACAGATAACTGCTAATTATGTACGAAACCTTACTTCATCTATAAATAACATTACTTAATTATAAAAGAGGATTATTGCAGCTTCCTAGCGATCGTCGTAGGCTAGATGACTCCAACACCAGGTAACTTTAATCTTTGCTTTCTGGTTGATATAATACAGTAAAACATATTCTAAATATACCGTTCACCAGCTCTTGGGGCACTGCAAACTCAGTGTACGATCCTATCAGCGGCGTCAATTGCCCGTGCCAAATGCCACTTGCCCGCCGCACCCCGCACTCCACAGCCCCGCACCCCTACGTCATCTGGGAGCATCTTATCAGAACAAGGCTACGTGATTGAATGTTTCCGCTGATGCCTCGAAACGATAATCTTCGGTAACATCAGCGGGTTTGCTACGATATATTATACGGTGGAATTTAAATGAAAATTGTATTACATTTTTTTATATGGTAATAAACTGGATTGCAGAGAAGCTACGTCATATTTAAAACGAAAACGTAAACTACATGTAATCTTTTTTTTTTTCAACTATAATAGCAAGGTCAGTATTACCATATTTAAAGTCTTTCGCCAAGTTTGTTTATAAAATATTGAATTTTGGAAATTTTAAGATACAGGCAACATTATTATAAGATATCATAAAACGCCGAATTTTATTTTTTTAACGAGCTACAATTATTT
The DNA here is from genome assembly GCA_018238005.1 of Eurema mandarina. Lineage (NCBI taxonomy): Eukaryota > Metazoa > Arthropoda > Insecta > Lepidoptera > Pieridae > Eurema > Eurema mandarina. Next base: position 11,980 of record DWAJ01000023.1, on the reverse strand, counting down.
AAGAGCCTAGTCTGATTAATTTTACCATTTGGAAAAATATATGCCAATAGTAAATAAATAATAGGTATTTTGCTTCTAATACATTAAAAACCAGGTTTCCATATAAAAATATAGTACCTACTATAGAGTATGGATTATTAAAAAATCGTCTACATAATGTAATACCACATTATGTTGTAGGAATCATCAATACAGAGTACTTACGAGATAAAACAAAATCACTTTCTACCTTCAGACCTTAAATGAAATCTTTGAAACTATACAACCGATTTTGATACATTTTTAATCAGATATATTAAGTATAATACAAGCATTAATGCGGTTAAAACCTCGAATCGCGCCTAGTATAAAATATATTGTTGTTTGATATCACTCGAGGGAGTTTATACAGGGCTGTGGGTGGAACGTGGTCGCATCTCGGCATACGGCTTTAGTATAAGAGATCGGCTTTGTAGAGACTTTTAAATTTATATCTTTTAAAATTTAAGTGATATCGACACTTGTGTTTCTTCGTGTCATTTAAAATTACCCGTTTATATATTGTAAAGAAAGTTTAAAATATTAATCCATTCGACACAAGATATCTACTTTTGGAAATTGGCAGAGTATAAAAATAAATAGTCTTAACATTTTGGTGCCTAATTTTAAAATATAATTAAATGCATTAGTAATAGGACTGTTTATTATTAGATAGCTTGTAATCATTTTTGTTTTTCTTATAAAATTAATAATTCTTTCTATTTGGTGTGAATTCTACTAAAATCATAAACGTTAACAAAAACATTTTTGAGGATCAATTTTCTGAAGAAAATTTAACGATTTTGGCTGAAGTTTGGCATAGATAATACATAGTTTTAACCACTCGAGAAAATACATGGCATAAGCGCGGGTAAAACCGCAGAAAGCGGATAGTATCTAATAATTCTTTCTGTTTCCTCCATCTCCTACGTCACAGGATCACTGTTATCGGTCCCGATAAAGCAACTTGGACATAACATTATACGACAGCTTCGGATGGCACCATTTGTTCTACATTATGTTAACGTGTGGGATTTTATTATACATTTTTCAAGATAATGCTTTATTTCTACAGAGAATAAATTGAGATCTTATCTTTGGAGAAGGCTGGATTGAACAATATAGGTTGGTACATAGATGTAGAAGGCATAGACTGATAGTCCCTTAATTATAATCGGTCTGTCGTAAGTAAAGCCAAAACTGTATATATGTTAGTGTAAAAAGCACGTTCTTATACTCGATGATATGCACACTAGCCCACTGATAATGAATTGCTGAATAACATATACCGATAATGAAAATCATACGAAATTTGATGCGAAACAATTCGACGACGATCTATGTAAGTAAAGATATGGCTTCACTTTGCGTGATCTTAATGCTGGGTTCTAGTTGTTATCATTTTATGGGTTGGTACTTATAGCAATGATTTAGGTTAAGTTATCATCAGGTTAAATTGAACAGTAACTACTTTAGTTTCTAAAAACAAAAAAACAACGTATTTTTCTACGTTTCTTTAAATCAATAAGATCGTACGATAGTTTATCATTGAACATTTTATTAATCAGACCTATTCACGGTAAATCATTTGTCGTAAATTTGTATGCCACTAATATTAGTGATTAGGTTCATATAAATATATCTTTAGTTATTAAACGATATCATTACCCATATAACAGTTTAAAAAGCCATACATATATAAATTAAAGCGGATGGAAAACCAACAGAGCATATAATTTAAGTTTATAGGGTCATTAGACGGCAGAAGGTGAGCGGGCATTTGTTTGAACCGAACAATTAACCCGTGAAAAGATAATCGATTGTTTCTTGCTTTAATTTGGTTTGAGTTCTTGGAACTGGGGACAGAAGCGTTCGTTTGGTTTGTTTTAGGCTTAGATAAACAAATAGTTTCGATGAGATGTAGAATAACTTTATCAATAGTTTAAAATAATTTTACCCGCATTCATGCATGTACTGTACAAATTATAAAACTTCTTGAATCACTCTATCTATTAAAAAAACTGCATATAAATCGTAACGTAGTTTTTAATATTTAAGCATATATAGGGACAGACAGAAGAATCCTACTTTCCTTCGTACCATTAAATGATAATACTCCCTGACGCTTATTTTAACATAGTCCCATCTTATCCTACGCTAAGCAGAGCTTGTGTTGTGGCTAGTAGGTAACGCATACGTCATTATATCGACGTACTTTTCTTTTTTTAACAAATACAGATAATAAATAGCAATACCCAAGCCCTAGATGCAAATGTAGATTACAAATTTATTTTTCCAGTGTAGATATAAAACCCGCAACCCTACGTGTAGAAGGCATTTTCGTTACCACTAGGTACACCAAGCAGTCGTCACAGAAGTTTGTGCATTCCAATTTGGTACAACGATATACAATAATTTTGAACTCATATGCCAACATGTTTCATAAATAAACGGAATTTAACATAACGTCACTTTATATACGACCCTGAAGCCAATATAAAGCAGCCGAATGCAAGTCTAGAAAGCCCGCAACTTTATTGCGAAGTTCGTGATCGAATCGCAACTATTTCGAATCAAAAGCGACGCACAACGTGCAGATGGTTACTCGGAAAAAAAGCCATCAGATTTTCCTGTGGTTACCAAAAAAAAAGAGAAACCTATCAACCGTACATAGAGAGGCTGTGACTTTATAGCCGGGATAACGAAGCCCAAATCGGAAAACGGTTCGAGTTTTGCGATACAATTCTATTGTTTGCTATTTCTGGTGCCTGGGTCAGCGCTGAGGGATTAAGGAAACGCAGTGTGGGAGGTGTTATGGTATTTACGGCTAACTCATACGCAAATCAAATTTAAGCACGCCTTAAGTAGAGTAATTTTGATTTGTATTGCGAACTGTCAATTCGGACCTACTTGAGATGTACTTAAATTTTAAAAGCGTTTCAGTATTCCGGTACTAAAGTATTTAATAAAGCATTATATACTTTAGTACCTAAGTTAGTGCTGCGCAACGTCGTACTCGAAAAGTTGTTAAGAATTTACCGTTTTAAAAATAGAATAATTATCTAATTGTTTACGATTTATTACATATTATATTAAAAGTTTCCTGTAATATTTTTACAAGACTATAGAAATGCGTATAAAATATTTACATATTAAGACTTACCTAAGTGAAGACCTCTCTAAAAAGTATCTACTCGCTTACATTTAAATATTATTTCTTTAATTTTTTTTCTATTCTTAATTGTTGCTTTAGAATTGCGCAACATTCTAACAACCGGAAGCGCTAGTAATATTTCTATACTTCGAATCAAAAATCGTTGTAGCGAAATAATCCGCTTATTTAAATTTGGAAAAATTTTAAAATTCGTTTCATTCGCACTCATTGACGCTGGTTTTAATAAATGTCCGGTAGTCTGGTTCAGTGTTGCATAACAGTGATATGCACGTAATCTGTCATTTTGACGAAGGTCATGATGGCGGACGGACGCGTGCCGGAACACGCTCATTTAAACGTTTTTTTTTTGCAAAATTAAAAGGACGTTTTTATAAAATGCTGCAACGTTTATTGGCGAAATATATTACAGCGTTTGTATTTAATTTAATTGGTGTCTAATAAACGTGATATACAGATCACTTATGACATTACATACCTAATGTATAGGATATATTAGATCAAGTAACTTTACAAAAATTGCGTCAGGATTGCCATTTGCACTAAGCTATAATCAAGCAGGATACCTACTATCTCTACTATGTCTGTTTCAGTTTTAGACTAAGTCTTTCACACTCTGTACACTTATTAGTTTCCAAGACTTAACTTTTTAATAATTAAAACTTCAAATATTTGTGAAAGTCATAGGTATGTTAACTCGAAAAAACAACAAACTTACTTTTTCGTCTGTACACAGCTTATATACTGATAAAATACATCTGTACCTACTGTATAAGTTTAAAAATTACATAATAATATATAGGTACTCTAAGCGCACCGTTATTAGTTTCAACTATAATAAAGACCGACTAAAAACTCCATAATTACCACACCCCATCGAACGAAACATTTTATCAAGATGGATAAACTCGGCTGACCATTTTTTGGGGTCCATTGTTACCCATACACGTATCAGTTTTCTGTATGACATTTCAATACGAGCGCTCGCCTGTCAGATCGCAAATCTCATACAGATGTTTATTCAAGGCATTCACAAAAATTATCGCAACAATAAAATCTAAATCCCAGTACCATGGCTAATTATATCCACCATGTAATGGTATGTCAGAGAGTATTGTATTCATTCGCTTTATCTACGTATTACTAACCCAGTTTTGGGGATATATTCACCAAAAAGGCTCCTCGAGTTATTACGCTTTTTTGATTCACAATACGAGTAATATTTCCCTTTGTGCGTTGTATTAGAGAATATTTAGTTTTGCGCCCGAAATACTTACGCTTCTTGAGTTTTGTGTCGGTCGAGATGTGTGTTCCCAAGTTGTATTAGTTATGGCTGAGATTTTTGCTAAATATTCGTTTTTAATTCTAAACTTTAGTGAACAAAATTAAACGGAAGAAAATAATTTGATGCTGCGAATTACTTGGCACTGATTATTTTACATTAAGGTTTTTGGGCCATGCAATAAGTAACGATTTTATGTATTTTCTTTATAAATAATATATTTGTATATTCCCTGCAAAGATATATTATATATCTAACTCACTTATTTCGGTTTTTTTACACAATACTATCAATATAACCAACCTATTTAAGAGATATAGCTTCAAACTTTGTATTAAGCGTGATCCATATAATAACATTAAGGTCGAATCATCTAGAATTCTCGACAATGCAAATCAGCAAAGGCCCGTACGCGTATACATAGTACCTAACTACCTACCCACAGACAGAATACAGCTGAGCATAGACATCAAAGTTTTGACGAGTCATTCAGGATATCGATTCGGCCGGCTCGATTCGGCTTGTTTATTTTCGCAAAATCGGACGGATGTAGGTTTTTGGGTTTGCGGTCCCTCTATACAGTTAGTTGGAGGTGCTCTATGCTAAAATACTACAATTTTCAGCTTTTTTTTTCTTTTTCGCAGAATCAACAACTCTACGGTGCGTGCGTGCTTGTTGCTCTCGACAGTTTTCAATTTTATCGAGTTTGCCCGTTTGGATTTTTTAAAGTTAGAACTTTACACGACTTTTTTTAATGTTTACAACCACGGAGGTTATAGTTCAGTTTATACAACTCGATTTTAATATTCGTTTTACCTTTAAGCAAATCTAATTACTTTTCTGTCTTATTATTTTAAAACGATAGTTGCTTTGCAGTAGGTATGCATATTAAAAGTTTCTAAATATGAACATAGAATATTACTTATACAATAAATTTACACAACTGTTAAAAAAAACTTGAATCAGAATTAAATATTTACTGAATGATTGATTAATATCAATATACAATCTCCATTGAAACTTCGCGTCGCGGTGCTCACTGAAACTAAAAAAAAAATAGTCTCACCTTCTAAGTCGTAATTAATTTGTATCTAAAACAATGGTATTGTTTATATTGAATAGACAGTAAATGTATTGGATGTTTCCAGCAAACATAGACGGTAGGCGTGTTTGCGGCTCGCGTTGATTTAATAACACCGTATAAATCTATTCATTTTGCAAAAGCTTTGTACAAACAGGGCTAATGAACGAGTGGGTGGGGCTGAGGTAATTTCGTTATCCGTGGTGGCTCTCTTTATTACGTTTTGGTGCACTTTTACCTTTTTGCGTTCGATCGGCTTAAACGTACCTAGTAGAAGACAATGAGTCGGTATTGTTCGTTGGTATACTAAAATTCAAATGTGAACTTATCGAATGGATTCGTAGTAATAAAAATAATTCGTAGTACTCTGGGTGTAGAATCACTATGTTTAATGATTCATAAAGATATAATATACATGTACATTTTTGGTACTACTAAGTAGGTACATTGGAAGTTATAACTGATTTATAATACTATCTCTGCGTATTTCTTTAAGACGTCTTCTTTTAGAAGATAGGTAGTATTTGGATAAGCTAATATTAAATGATTCCTTATTACTTTCTACGAAGAATCAATACATTATAAAATATTTTGGCCGCTGTTTAATATGCATAGTTTCAATTCCTATTGCAACATCTGGATTAAAAGTACCTGATGTCTTAGCCCAAAATTTTAATCTACGAGCTGCTAAACTTCAGTGATTCAGTAGTTTTTAGAGAAACAATAACGATTTTTTGTATTTATAATAATATTAATAAGAATTATAATTACTGTAAAAACGTACGTTACCCGCCATTTTGAACAAAATATACCATTTTTACATTTTTTACGCTACCTACATATTGTCACGAAGCGATCAGACATATTACAATGTGTATATTATGTATGTAAAGGTATATATTTGCGAGTGAGTGGATATTTTCACTAGCACGGCTCGACATTGTAATTCACCGATAAATGCATACAAAAGTTCCGAAACGGACAGATCCGTGCGTGGAGTCGTCATTGTTTTTTTTTATTTTTAATGTTTAATATGTAATTTATTGAAAATATTACTGTTTTTGTGTTCTTTAAGTTATGTCGGACTCGCAGGAAAAAATTCCACGACCAACAAAAACGCAACCTTCCTGTCCGTTAGACTGTCTATCCACCTGTGTTTATTACGAGAACTCGTGTAGGTATCAAGTTTATATTCAAAACTAACACTGAAGTCTACGGTCCCTTCTCCCTTGTTTTTTCCCATATGTGTGATTTTTAACGATGTTTTCTTCCAAATTTCATAGTTTCAGGTATACAAAACGCATAGAACGCTTAGGTTTGCTGTTGTCATATAAAGTATCTTGGTTGTAAATCTGCCGCATATTTTTTACACATACGAAGAGGTCTGATATTCTCGCGTTAACTACATAATGTGTAATCATAAAACTATATGCAAATGGACAACAAAGCGGTATTTTTCATTTTAGGTTTTTAACTGTTAAACAGTAAAATTAATGTGACTGCAGTGTTGCATAATAAACTCTGAGAACAATGGCTTGCCTAAAATATTGTGTTGCGTGACACCTATATAGCTTTGATTCCACATCTCCGCTGTAGACTATATAATGTATGTAATGTACAAGAATGTCATATTTTATATGCTTGCAAATTTTATAAAATAAGGGCATTAAAAACTAAAAAATAATAGTAAAATAATTCATCTCTATAGGGTTCTCTGTTCACACTCGACCTCCGATCCTCACGGGAGGTAATTATGCATGGGCGCTTTTTAGCGCGCTCGATGCCGAATAAAATATAAAACGAGCCACAACTAATGATTCCGATATTGTTTTTCAATCACTACCATTTATTTATAACTATAACTATACCAGTATAAGTGCACTCCATACCAACTGCATTATTCGTTTTTAAATTATTCGTCGATTTGATACGCCCTAAATGTATGTATACACCATAGTTGAGGCAAAAATGATCTGGCTATGTTTCACTTTTAAAATATATTTTTTTATATTAAAATTATCCTTAGGAAAAGCTTCTCATGTTATTCATTGAATATTCATTGAAACTTTATATAGTATGTTTCCTAAAATCATACAAAATTAAACTTAAATCATTATGTAAATGTACAATAGTAAACGCTTTAAATAGTAGTAAATAAACTGTTGTTTTTTAGAAAGCTAATTTCGCAAATTTAAAATAGCGCCCTCTATGATTTTGGTGCTAAACTACAAGCTACAAAATGTTTCGGAAGTTTCCCACTGCGGATGCTAGTGACAGATGTCACTGTTCAACTGAACAATTAAAGTTTCAGTCTTACTTGATTAAAATAGTATTATGTCGATAAAATTAAAAGTTATAACTTTTTTTTAATTCCGAAGGATTAGAAGATTACTATAGATTATAAATAGAAAAGACGTTATTTTTAACACTACGATTCAAATTCAGAAATCCGCCATATTTAGTACATTTAGCACGTGACCAAATATTGCGGATTTGCCATAGGTAAAAAAATAAGGTTTTTTTTTCTAAGCGGCCAGCAGCTTCCGCACTATAAATTATTTGGGTAACAAAAACATGGACGTACGATTTAGGAAGACCATTGGTGGCCCGCGGTCGTGGTGTCATATTCTCTTTCCGGCATCGCCTGACTTTGTGGGTTTTTATTTACATTTTATTAACGGGTTCACTTGAAGAGTATTCTATTAATAATGCGTACTTTTACGTTTTGTATCTGTGCAATATTGACGACTTATTTAGCAATAATCATCAAGTAATTTAAGTTTTATATTACTCATCTTAATTCAATTGTTGCCACTAATACAACCTTCATATTGATATCTAATATTAAAAGCACGAAAATTAATGACAGTTAAAATATGAAAGAACAGTAACGATAACAATAATTTAAAAAGGAAACGCATGAAGGCTTAATACTTACACGCTTTGTTGTCATTTATTACCGTCGACCGCAACGCGAAATAATCCGGCCCGCTAACTTCATAAATCCGGCAATTTCAGGTCATTTGTCCGTCACGTCAAAATCGCGGGACTAAATCTCCGCAATCATTTCATATTTTCACAAGTCCATCTCTCACGCAGGAATAATTCACTAGGGCCCTGTACTGGCCGTTTCCCGAAAGTAATGGCCGGTGAAAACGAAATTACACATGCTACAATCCCGCGTTTAGATTTTGGCGGCTAACGTTTTATTCGTCTGTTTTAATCTGTGGCCAGTTATGACGTTTGATTATAAAGTTGCTAGTAACGAAATTATGTTGTGTAATAGATTATACTTATTTAAATAGGTATAGTGTTTTTTTATATAAAATTCTTAATCAGATTGGCAATAATTTACACGGTAAGCATTAATATTAACAAATAAAGTTTAGTTAACAATTTCTCATAACATCATTATTATTTGACCATTCGAAATTACGCAGCTGGCTGGAAAAACCATCGCGGCGGGCGCAAAAATAAAAAATTAGATAAACATTAAGTAATGGGGTCGTGTGGCCATTTCCGAGTCAGATTTATGGGTCACATGTCGGTGGGCTCATCCTGTTTGTTTTAGATCGAATGCCGCGGCAAAAAACCGGTGCCAAGCTGTCTGGGCAGCGGGGTTTTTGCAGCGAGAATTGACGAGGGAAAGTGCACGTGACAACAAGGTATAGATAATAAGAATAATCATTTATTTTCAACGTTAAGTGATTAACATATAAAACCAGACTCCCAAGATAGTATAAACTGTTTCAGGAGCCTGTTAAATCATGTCACATACGGAATGAGAGCCTTTATATGAAACTTAAATTGTTTCTGAATCGTAAAATGCTATGTATATCAATGTATATCTTTACTTTATTTACTTACACTTTATTAACACGAAATTATCTCTGGATACCTATCTCATTGAATATATGAGTACGTCAATCTGTCTGCTACAATAAAATCGATGCTAAAAGAAATTTTATATTTAGATATAAAGACAGAATAGTAGATAGTACACACCTAATAGACGAGCTAGGCTATTTTAAAATTCTAAAAAGTGTATAGACAAGATATAATAGGATTTGTAAGCCTTGTTAACGATTCTCGAAAATGTTTTAACATACCTAACGCCAGGTCACCTTCAATACACACACAAACCTACACGGACATTTAATATTAATGCAGTAAATATACGAACAAGTAACAACAATAATATGTATGTATAAAAACTAAACGGTATCAGATAATGTTAAAGTAGCCAGTCTTCCACAACACAGGGAAACCTGTGGAAGCTGTGCAAATGTAAATTGTGTAATGTTTTTCAATAAATGTATTTTTATTTTTATTTTATTTGTTAACGTTCTACGAAATATTGAAATAATAGAATATTCTAATAAATGATTTTTAATGCTATTTAGTACTTAAAGTTAACCCGTGTCATTAGAATGTAACCTCATAACATTTTAATAAGAAATTGATATAAACCAACGCTATAGTGTATTTAAATGTAATGCCCATTGCCCACAGGAATCAGTATTAAGTCGACAAAATCAATATAATATGAACCTTATATCAATTTTAATAAGCATTCTTTGTCATATTCGATTATAGATAGGTAGAAAGCCCTTATCATAAAGAATTAGTAGGTACTTAATAAGCCGTCGTAAAATTAACATCGTATGAACAATGGAATGTATTAATTCACTCCATAATATAGCCTATATGAATAGCCATAGCTCCTTATATTTGACGTATGCGTAATGAAATGGAGTGTGTATTTATTAAGTTAATTAAGACGTCGAGCCCCCGAGAACGGCAGATTTCATCAAGATCATATCTTGCGAAACAATGAAGGGGTCCCTACGTGAATATCTAAATACGTAAACAGCGTATGGGACTTTTATATGTACGTGGTAGATATTTTTAACTGATTAATTTGGTCGCTAATGGGGCTTATTTTTTTACGTAGGGGGTAAACGAGCAGGACAGCCATCTGATGGAAAGTGGTCATCGCAGAGCTTGACAGTCCCGAGGTGGGTTGCCGGCCTTTTAAAAAAATTTTTGAGTGTATTTTTACTATGCTGTATTCTTTATTATACTTAGAAGTAAAAGGTATCTTTGATATTTTTAAAATGTTTTGAAGTTAAAAGTTTCCATGTTAGAAATAAACATTATTTTTTAACACTTATGCACATATAAGTTTAATAGCAATTCGTTGTTAAATTAGAGTTTCATCTATTTTAAAATAGTGTCTAATAAATAATCAAGTAATATCAATTTCAAAATAGATCAAACAAAATTTACTTTGCAATAACATCGATAACAATTTACCCGAATCCCTATAACTCAAGAAGGTACCGATGCTTGCCATACATCACTCTGACAGTCCTTAGTAATGAAGACAACACTCAACAAACTATAATACGCCATCTAAATGCACCGTCGACAGACATAAACAATTGAAATAATTATTGGGATAAGCCCGGGATCAAGCAGGCCCCCGAGATCTAACCCTTCGAGAATCTGACAACGTCTTATGCAAATTCACGAACTTAACTACGATTACTAGTTAAAACAACAGAATGATTTGTCGATTCCAATTTGAGTCTTGTTAGATTGATGTAAGATAGCTTTTTGAATAGATCGGGTTATGTTTTTGAGTCTCATAAGAATGTTCGCCCAATTGGCTCTAGACTCTGATAGAGATTCCTTTTAGCGAGGTAATAATGTATAAAGTTATAAAATTAATAACACACATGATATAGCGTGGTTCTATTTCTTATAAGCCTTATACTCACTATTAGAGGTAAGTTTATGCTGACATTTTTCAAAATGGAAACAGACAACCTATAATATTCAATAAACATAATAAAATTAATATCTCTTTAATTTAATATTTAAAATAGTCAATTCAATAGTCAATAGTTTTTTATTAAGATACTCGTAGTCTCGAAGTGAGATTAATTTGATCAAAGTTGTAAGAAGTGCTTTATATGTATACGGAAATAGTTGTAATAATATCGTTAAACTCAAGGGTCTCATAAAAATCCGTGTTACTACTTGTAATAGTAATAAATTTATTTGAAATAGACACACATCCTTAACTCGGAACCATTCACATTCAACTGTGGTCAAGTGTACGTACATACATTGGGTTTTCAAAAAATTATATATAACTTAGGTATTTACATAAGTTAGTATTATGATATTCTTTGTTGGGACAAAAATATGATATACAATGCTGAAAATTACTTTCATATTTTCTGGATACATTTAAAATAAATTCCCGAAGGATGTAGTAAATAGGTTTACCGGGTTTTACCGGGGGTAGGTCTCTTTCGCAGGAGACCGACTGGGTGGGTACCCCCACAGTGCCAGACATTCTACCGCCTGAACAGTGATGTGAAAATGTCACTGTGCTCCGGTCTGAAGGGCACTGTAG
>DWAJ01000022.1:0-68620 GCA_018238005.1 Eurema mandarina | reverse complement strand
TTATATGTATCTTTTCTACATTTGTTTCTTGGCTCATTGCGGAACTTATTCCTTCACTAGCTGTGCCCGCGACTTCGCCCGCGTAGAAAAGTGACTTTGGGCAGCATGTTTTTAAATGCCTAACCCGCGCCAACAAACGTTCAGCAATTCAACGTGATTCTTTAAATTGCCATAACTTTTTTATTTATCAACCGATTGACATGAATCAAACACTAAATGTTAAGTGAAGCTTATCACAATATATCATTGAAAACTCCATCTAGATAGGATGAGCCGTTTCTGAGATTAGCGTGCACAAGCAAACAGATAAACAGACAAAAATTCCAAAAATCATTGTTTTGGGTTCCATTGCATTAATAAACGTCTCCTATAATATTATTTCTCCTATATCTTCCATGTACAAACAGCGACTCGTTACGTTTTTATTATATGTATTGATATCATATCGATGGATAGTAAAATTGTTGCGGAACATTTAAAGTGTAATACGGAAGAGATACCACATAACCATGTAAATAATCAATAAGAACGACCAATATGGTTTATTGAAAAAGTTAAGATGGATTTCGCTTACAAGGTGTGTGTTTAAAATATGTTTCGCCTGCACGCGTTGCATGCAGACTGTGAAATCGCTGTGTATAAATCCATATGCGCATGCAATATTATAAAGGCGTCGCAATATAATGAAGTCGGTAGCTAGGCTGACAGGGCGTCGACCGGCGCCTGCAAGCCGCGATCGCGACCTTATTACGACGCTGTTTGCTCTTCGGCGTATGCCGTATGGACGCAATGCCCATCGATTCCCAACCTAACCACTTGTGCACAAATTGATATACAAACTAATCATAATCAGAATTTTTATAGTGTCCGCTCCTCTTATACCTTAATTAACTATTGTAAAGAACTAATTAACTTGATGAATAAAAATTTCTTTGTGAATCAGATATATTAATAAAACATGCGTAACCAAAATTAGGTTAAAAATACCAACCTATAATCACTACCTCTTCCAATTAGATGTATTCTATAAAATTCTATAAAAACGTACCTATACTTTCAATATCAGGGAAGTTCTCTAGGCTAGTTCTTAGGCAATATCTTAAAATATAACATTCCATTCGTCCAAAGCACGAGTGTATTGTAAACATCTGAAAAGAGATCACGATCACTCAATCTGATGAAATGACATGGAATTGCGGTAGACAGGTAAATATTTAGTGCGCGTACTTGAACACTTGCCAATGATTGTTGGACTTCAATCGCCTGAAAGACCTCCATTTGTCTAATTTATAACTCGATTTCACTCAATCTTTTCGCTAAATTTATATGAAATCAAACAATCATCGCCCTCGCGGTGTATAAATAGAATGTGATTGAAAAACGAGTCATACGTACGAGAGAAAATCTTAACGATTTCTATAAGTACGTTTGTAAACGATAGGTTTCTAAAGTATAGCCGATTTAAATTAGTAGGTTAACAATCGAACAATTAGTGATGCGTCGGACGAGAAGCAAGAAAGCGACAATACATTAACCTACACTGTTGTAGGGAAAACCGTCACACGAGTTTTGCTCAATTATTGTGACCACGCACATACAGCCTCTGGAAGCATTACAATACTTTAATAAATACTTACCTACATAGGTGTGTAAACAATTCACATCAGTATTTTTGTAATATACCTACTTAAATGAATACATTTATTCTCCAAATTACAGATTAAGAGTGAATATTGAAATATCAAAGGAGATATAGGTATTATGCATTATATAAAATACATATAGTTTCAATTAACTTTCTTGTTTGTTTATAGAGTTTATAGGATCTATTGTAAGTAAAATAATTTTATTTCAAAAATTCCAAAACGGTCTAACGTCGGCCTAATACCAAATATTATCAACTCCATACAAACGTGATAGAAGGTAAGTAATAGTGGGCACCATAGTATAAAGTTTGTATTACAATTGAACATGAACATTTAAAACAATTGAATGTCACTTCCAGTGCAACATGAACAGCGAATAGTGGAACCAAGACAGCAAGAAAGTGTACTTTCACTGTAAGTTGATGCTTTACTCCTTATTCTATCAAACCTCATTTGATTCAAGGGCCAACTTTATTGCGCCATAAAGTAAAGAAATCTTACTTATCTTTAAGTTTAAACACGGTCGTATGTTTAACCTATTTGTTGGACAATGGATGAAATATTTAATCACGTAAGACTGCCTTATCGCTAATACGCGATCTCATTTACAGATGATAATTGTATTGAAATAAAGTTAGTTCAATGAAACTGAGGTGATTTAAAATATAACGTTAAGTTTAGTTTTCTATAAATTCATTCAGTAGTTTAGCGTAGAAATTAAACTTACCTATGACACGCCTTAAAACATACACAACAAAGACAATAATGTTATATATAACTAAATATACGATAATATTGTGTGTGTTTTATTCAATAAAAAGATTATTTATTGACTAAAACGATAAAAAAAGAAGTCATTTGATAGTTCTACAGACATTGATATACAATATTAATAATAAGCGCATTATTCAAAGAAACTTACGATACCGATAAATTGTAATATAAAATTATTGGAAAAACACGATATAATTAAAATTTAGTAGATTACGCGCTAATATCTTAGAATCAAGTTAATCTTCTATTTTATATTTACAATTTATTAAATCTAGTCCATAAGTCCATAATTAAAATTCGAGTTTACTAATTTTTAAATGAATTGTTACAAGCACAAAATTTCTTATAAAGAATTGACTTAATATAAAGGGTTTCAAGGATCCACACTGTTTGTTACGTCATTGCGCCTGAACTATTAGATCCGTTTTGATGACACCCTTTCTGATATACATGGTTGAGGTGGAAAATGGGATTTAAAAGATCAGGTAAACTAACAGGTAACAGGTAAACAATATAAAGAAAACTAACAAGATATTGTATTAAACGTTTGATTATAAGTAGCTTATTAACCGCAGTACCGAATTAAACGATTTAAGCAGTTTTCGTCCCGAATACCTTCATTATTTTTAATTTAACTTGATGGTGGACAACATAACAGAATGTAATCGATGGTTATCGAATATCTCTGGCCATGACATGTCGCAAAATTGTATTGTCCTTTTAATTGTAACAAATTTACCTGCTATATTAAAAATGCGATATAAATTCTAGCATTTGACTTAATCAAGTAGCTAGCGAGCATAACGCACGGTCGGAAGGTGAAAGGCGTATTGCTTTCGAATTAGATCGCGTTATATCGGCAACAGTGAAACCGCTACTCTCTCGTTTATATTTACACACGGACGATTAGATTTGTTATAATTACTTAACACTCGCGTTAATGCGAACTTCGCTCGGCTGTTAGTCTTGTGGTAGTTGTTTTGTTATGACCATTCAAAACCTTATTATTATCTTACATAGTTACATAGGTATGTTCAAACGAGATTTTGAAAATCCTTTTTTGTAATATTAAGGCCGTTAATAATTGCTACTATATTATGTATAGTTAAGCAAAGTTGAGTTGATATGTTGCCTCGGATTTTAAAATTACAATCTTGTTGCGTTTTAAAATTACAATATTAGTACTGTATTGGTACTCGCTTCAATCCGGTTATTGTTATAGATAATACATTATCTAGGATGTTAGGGACTTTAATCTTTATACATTAATAGACTTTTTTGATAAAGTTTCAAGAAAACGTTAAAAGAAAGAAAGCTTAAAGGAAAATGAAGAAAATACTACGTTTAATAATATTACGTATATGCAAAATATTGCCAATTATTCGTGCTATAAAACATTGAGTTTAATAATACGAAATTCACTTTTTTCTTTTAATTAACGGAAATAAAACTAATTAAGAAGAGTTATAGTTTGCTGTTGCATCTGTATTTCAATAAAACCAGTGTTTCTAATCTCTAATGAATTATGATAACGATGGCATTGAGATTAGAAATCATTACTTTCCATATTGTGTTAAATTCCTATTGCGCAAACGTAATACACACATACACGTATGTATGGACCGAAGCGATAACAATGCCGCACAAATACCTATTATTTAAATATTTTCCCTTCTATACTACAATTGTAACTGAACATATGAACCTGAAACTTAATTAAATATACCGCATTATAAATTAATTGTTGAAGTTTATTCTAGTCTATAGAAGTGTAATAATTAAATTTGCTTTAGTTAATTGAGATGGATTTTTTTTTTACGATGGGGAATCCGGGCTAAGCTAACCTTTCTAATTTAGTATCAATATGTATTTCTAGTTATTGCCAAGTTCATCTCTACCCGATCACACCCAGACGCTGCGTCATACGAGTTATGATCCCAAACTCGATTTATTTTCCACATCAACACTCTATTGATCATATAATTTTTGTCTGGAGACAAAAATATTTATAGTTGCGTTCATTTTGAGAACATTTTAATACAATTTCTAAATCTTTTAAATATTCGTTTAAAACTACCTCTAAGATAACCTCTTTTGACTCTTAATAAATCAGAAAATGAACTAAGTAATTTGGAAAATTCCTGTAAATGCTTATTAATTTAATATAATTTTAATAAACATAAGTGACTTGCATTTTTATTAAAATAATAAAACTAAACGTGTAACAAAAACAAAATGCGTTGGTTCGACCCAGCACCCGCGCAGTGAATGAACCCATCGATAACATTTTAAATCTGGGTGTGATTAATAAAAATAAATGTCGTATGTACATTATACATATTTTGTGATATTTTGTTTAATTCCCTTTATTCTTCTTTCAAAAGCTTTGTACAACCTCTCGCAGACAGATCGACCAGTCTATTAAATTTATTAAATAGTATCTAAATTTTTAATAGAACATTTAACAGTAATTATCTACTGAAAAATTAATACTTACTAATTTCTACTAATACTTACATGCATTTGCATAGAAAACATTTTTTGTAACTAGCAACCTTATCACTCAAAGTGATTTCTCCCAGGTAACCAAAGGCAGGAAAGGATACTAATAAAAAACAATCAGGTGTCGTGTGCAATTGCAAAATATAAGAAATAGATGATATCTAATGTTATATGAATCGAAACACATTTGGTATTCGGTCATAAGATTGCTCTCATCATCCACCTATAAGTGTTTTCATTGTAGCTTCACCCATTGTTTACACTTCATCCGTGCAGATGAAACATTTATTTGCTGGCACCCCCTATACAGGCATGTTTATAACACTCTTTCTCAATGCTGAAGTATCTTTTCTAAAAGGAAAAGGACAGACTGCTATATTACGATTTCAATTTACATACACCATGTACTATAGTTGAACATCTTTTAGTAGCATTAGAAAGTAGACAAAAACGAAATCAAATTTACGATTTTATATAACGTTTATAATAAAAAAAAATAATTATATAAGGTAACATTTAATAATATATAAGACAATAAGTGTAAGAAAGGCAATATAAATAAATGGTTGCGCTTATGTTGCTCACTTATTGTGCTGACTTAGAGTATAAAGAGTTTAGATTTCAAACAAAAAAGGTGTAAGATTTGAACGTTGACTAGCTTTTTGGTTGTCAACTAAATGGTTTTCTTTAGAACTTCTATTATATATAATATATAGTTTAAAAAAGGCTTTTTATCAACAATTTGTAACTACAAAGGTTTTCCTCTTATCACATGCTGAACAGTTTCGCTTTGATTGTTTTATTGTTTTCCTATTTTAAATTGATATGGACAATATAAAGTAGTGTCGTGTGGTGAGCCAAACAGGACGAGTGCGGTTACAATCGGCGCCCTTGCTCGACTTACAAGCGTTGATAAACAACGATTGATAAGAGCTCACTACATCGTCTCAGAAATTTAAATTAAAAATAGCAGTGCAGTACTAATTAGATTGCAACGAATGGGATTCAAATACTTGGCTAGCTACTTGGCTTGGTCAGATATTTGTAGATTATTATTTTATTTTACGATGTTTACGTTTTTAAAAGGAAAAGAATAGTTAGGGATGTTCAGAAAGGCAAGCCTTAATTTCATATTTGGATCTTTATAGAGTTCATGTTATTTGCCTTTTATGACCTAAATAATGAGTTTAATGACCAAATTAATAAAAGAGAAGCTAACGACAAACAAAGAATCCTTACAAATATACATAGGCAATAAATTGTATAAGATTCCGTTGTTAGGAGAAATTAATGGTACCTGCGCCTGCGAAGCCTCCAGCGACAAGTCCTAGGTTCAATCCTACTTCGGCGATAAATAATACGTGCCGAGAGAAAGCAGTGCCAATTACTTGCTTGTTATGAAAATGAGCCCGCCCTACATTAGATTAGAAACTCTAACACAATTGACAAATCAATAACATTATTTACTTGTTTTTGTTACGATAGTAAACCTAACTTGAATCATTATACATTTATCGTCCGTGATTTTAAAGTTATTTTTATTGAACATCTTCAATTTTTTTTTTCTTAAAATATATATAAAAATATACAAGCTATTAGAAGTCAAAACATACAACATACTTCTTGCTAGTTGATTTTAACATCGCGTGTTCTAAATAGATAAAGGATCGAAAACGGATCAATAAAAAGCATTTATTTGCTATTAAAATTTATTGTAGTGGAATCGAATTTAATCGTGATTGGATACAGATGAGGGGCGCAGGCGCGTGGCTAGAAGACAGACGCTTATATGGTTGTCAACTTGACAATTTTACATGTAAGAAAGACATATTTTCTGGCTCTTTATTTCGTCTTTTATCTTAAATCTAACACTGTTTTTACCTAAGTATTGCAATCAATAGTTTATTTGTTTTCAGAAAAGCTTTTTCCAACTAAATTGTCAACCTTTTTAAGCTATTTTTTGTCGACATAGTTATATAGTATCTGTGTCAATTCCCTTGAATCCACGTTACTAAAAGTGGTTACAAATTTCTTGACTGTGCCAACCCTGATGGACCGGCGCTGTCTGCTAGCCAATTATCGCGAGTATTCACACGACCACGCCACTCATAGCTCCGTAAGTACCGGCCTGTCCACACATACACACACACGCACGTATGTTGCAAGCACGCGTGCGCATCAACGGACAATTTATACTATTTTTAAGACCAGAAGCGGATTTAGTGCTATTTGAAGGAGATTAGTTAGACCATACACTCTGGAAGTCATGTACTATCTGAATCGCGGTACTAAGTTTGCAATAAGCACCGCCCGGAAAAAAAATTGCAGTTGATACCTAGTTGAGAATAAAATATTATATTTACTTTAACCGGGCTTATCAACTGTTTTTTCTAAGATCAATGATCCGAAAGTCATTTACACTTAATATATCAATACATCTGAGCAATTAATTTTAATCACTAATTGTCAATTAAAGCTTCTCCTCTTATAATCATAGCTCCATTTTGCTTAGTTTCATTTCGAGTGTTATGACTATTGACAACGGTTTCATATGAATGGTAAATTTAGCTGATATTTCTCGTATCACTAGGCCTACCTAAAATAAGTATGTGTATGTTATTAATATACCTGGCGAATAAATCAATCCGTATAACGTGTGGCAATTGTAGCGTTGACGCGTCCGCCCACGGTCTTGCAGCGGATTAATTTGAAAATAGAGAAATTCAAGCATTCGCCCGATAATCGGGACCGCTGTCGATGGTCGGTCAGCGCCGCGCCGCCTGTCTAGCACTATTTATATCGACGAACGTTTCGACATGCGATGTACGTACGTACCTTTATTTTATTACCATTTCTAGCCGGTTTTAACCCACAACGATTAGTAAGCTCCGTTTATTTAACTGTGGCTTATGATGCGCCTCACTGAGGAATTTAGGTGTCCGATGTACTAGGCCGTTAAGAGAAATCGGAATATTACTGTACCGTGTCAATGGAATGAGAACCGTGAATGCGTACGATATGATCTGTGCAATTGAATGAAGTCAAGATAAAAATAATTGGAGAAAGAGTATAATGGAATTTTTTCATAAGACTTCGACGAGTTTTGTAATGCGCGTTGATTTTTCAATTAGGCATAATTTCTCATGTCTATTGTATGTATTTATAGACAGGAAACATTATGATTTAATTAACATAACATAACTACACAGAAAAAGTATCAAAACATAGTAGGTACATAACAAAATCCCATAACTATAATACTATAAAATATAATAAAATTTGCAGTAGGCAATCTTTTAAGATATAAATTTAATACTTGTGTATCCATTTACTTCGTAAAACGTTACACCTTTTCTCACGTACTTAGAACAGGCTGGCGTCGCCTAAAATTAGAAGAATAACTCAAGAGATTCCATAAACACAAAGAGTTGCACAAAGGCCCTTCAAACATATAGAGATATTTTTTAAATCATGTCGTGGGAGCAAGAGTTTTTTCGTTTGATGCGCCGACGCGCTGCGGCAAACGCTAAGACAGTTTTTTATTACCACTACCTGCTCTTATAAAAATTAAGAGTTTATAGATGTGAGTGTGATTCATCAAAGAAACCGCGTATGCACTTTACTTAGGAATGCAATTGCGAAATGCGAATATTATTACTTAATATACCTGTTTAAATGATGTTTGCATCTGCTCAATTATAATGAGTTTTATCGTGTATTATCTCATTGTTTATTAATAAGTGATATGAAACAAAGTCGCCTAAAAAACCTATTGCCGAGAGCTCGTGTTTAAGCTTTCTGCTTTCCTTATTAAAATAATATACAAATACATAATAACCTCAAAATAGTATAACACTTTGTGCAAAACGTAGAAATGGTTAAAGTAGAATGCTTCTTTTTAAATTAGATATCGATGTTATTAGTCAAATATCCCATCTGATGAGGCATGATTTGAGTCATTTTACCTGCGCTTTCTGTGTGGTCCGAAGTCTGACCTATAGGTTTTTTAAGAGCAGTTTTTGTCGCTTTATCATAATAATTATTATTCTATGTTTCTTTTTTATATTTAGCTATAAAAAATAGCAGCCTAGAGGAAAAATGTCGTCTGTTGTTTCTGTCGTTTTCCTGGAAATTATCGTCTTTATTTACCTAGTTATATTTTGCTCAGGGATTACGATCTCCTTGTGGTTAAGTATCAGTTTTTGAAGAGGGTAATTTAAATCAAAAAAATTACATAAAAACACATAGATTATATTCTTAATTTATAAGTAATTCTGTTTTAACTCAGCTCGATTAGTTGTTTCATATAAGAGTAATGAACAATCATTCACGCTCTCGAAATGTCTTATTGATAAATTAATAATAGTTAGGATTCACTTTACATATAGGTACATAATAACTAATCACAATGCGAGAGTTATTTATAGCGAGATATCATACGCATTTGGTTGAATGACGCTGAATTGTGTACCTTACCCAGTAGCAATAACAAAACAATGGCATTCATAACGGACAGTTTTAATAGGCTTATCGTCGGAAAAACCTCGCTAATGTTATAACAATGTTATATACACACATACACAATACAGATATATTTGTAAAGTCCGCGTTTACTCTAGCCTATAGGGCTATGCAAATATCTTATCAACGTCCTGCCTCGTGAGCAGCATTGGAAATGAAGAATCGCGCTAAAAATAGCACGCGACATTCTTGTTGATACTCCCACCTCGAACCAGATCTAAATAATTTGTATTATCTACGCTCATATGTATTATTAACTGCCACTTCGTTAGACTAATGAGTAATTTTATTGCGATAAAATTATAGTCATACATTACATTTGTAATTTAAAATGGCTATGTATGAAACGTTCCGGCAGTACCAAATAATATACTCATATAAAGAGAGAAAAAATAATTTAATATGATTTTTCATTTTAGATTTTATTTCAAAAACGCTCAGATTACGCATTACGCATTAGTTTCATAAAAACCAAGTTAAAATTTTATTGTTAGAAGTTTCAAGCAAATTTTAAAAGATATGATCAGAGAATGAAATATGTTAATAAGCATAACGAGCATAAGACACATAATTGTTATTTTATTTAACCCCAGAAGCTTCAAACGATCTATGGCTCTGATATGGAATGGAAACTGATTTGATAACGAACACGTTCTGGAACATGGTGAAAACGATGCCTAAATTATAATAATTCTATTGTACTTACATTTTTGTTTTCTATAATATTTAGTTAGTGATGATCGTCGTCCATGACTGCTCGCGTTGTCACAGTATGTTTCTGGCCTTTTAGGGAAAGGCACGATCTTGTTTTGAAGGTCAAATACTTTTAAGTTTTAATTTGATTGCTTCCTTGATTTTAAAAACATTTGTTTAACTGTATGTATGCAGTAAAAATCATAATTCTTTCTCTTTCTTTGTTTCTGGTCTAGAAAGTTCTGTGAAGACTGCTTATTATGAGAAACAGTTGCAAGAGCGCTAGTTAGTTAACTATTTGTATTGCGTACCTACGAGACCTAGTTAAATGATAACACGTGAAAAATTTACGTGCTGGTGATAATTTTATTGTTTATTAATGTTTTTCTGCTAGTTTTAAATACAAATAGACAGATGTTTAGATAAACATAGAAATACAAAGTACAAATCATAAGATATCTTTTTTATTTTTCTTTTTTTATATTACTACTAAATACCAACGTATAAATTTATGTATGTATTTTTACTTTTTTTTTGGTCAAGTACCTGCAAATACAATTAACGAAACACAATTTAATTAAGTCAACCGAGCAGGTTCTTTAAAAGTATTGTCAGTGTTTTTTTAAATATGGCGGGCGTGACCGCGACGTTCAACAAATGATATCATAGCACCACCAGACGATTACGTAGTAATCAAACTTCCTACTATCATAATAACTTTAAGGCCTGTGTGCTGTACGCATCGAAAAAAATGATATACACTGCGCGTTCATAACCTCCATAAATGTATCTACGCGGTTGAAAAACGTCAATGAATTGTAAAGCACTATGATGTAACCGTACATATCGATTCAGACGATGTTATTGAAGGTTCGCGGTGTAGCGATAATTGTTATCTAAATATTTACCGTTCCGTGAATACATTACAGTTGATTTCGTGTGATCTAAAACATTTTTGCGACTTGATATTTGACTGTAGGTATTTTATATAATTTAATACAGCAAGAGTCGTGTTTATTGGCTAATTTTGTTATCTAAGAGATATATTAGAAAAAGTGACTTAATAAAACCTAAATTTAACAACTTCGCCATTCTTTAACGCTTAAATTTTAGAACAAGGAATGACGTTTGCTACTCTTGTATATATTGTAAGAATGTTTGTTAATCTTTTACGCAAAAACTACTAAACGGATTCGGCTTAAATTAGCCGTTCAGGTAGATCAGACCCTTTGTATTATTATAAGATAAGTTTTATCCCGGTCGGGTCATGGGAACGGATATTACGCGGTCAAAACCGCGGAACGCGACTAGTACGATAATTAAAATTTTGTCTAAAAGTTTTATAATATTTTTTAGTTTTATAGTAAAGTAAATGAGATATTACTATCATGCTTATAAGCATATATAAAAACAGTTCTTGCATCATAATAATCATAATTAATATCGTATCGTCAAGCGGAAAGTGTCGCGTAAAATCCCAATAAAACCCAAATATCTAATCCAGTTGTTATTTCCATTTCATTGGGATTGTATTTTTTTTTATGTTTCAATATAGTAAAACTCAAGATCATAATACATAACCGTACAATGTAGGAGCATGTGCTCCAAGATGTCTGTATCGAGATCATGGCTAATGCAAATTATTTTTATAATTATCGCTCCAAGTATTACGTTATATAAGCTATTTTATACAGCATTTTAACCGTGATCTATATTTATATGTCGTAATACATGGGAATCACATACCTTTACATATTAAAGTTTTACCTGCTGCAAATAGATCGAACTAATCTTTACTGATATTAATATGCGACAGGTTGTAGGATGTTTGTATGGATGTTTGATGCTCTTTCACGCAAAAACTACTTAATAGGGTAAGTCGTAATTTGATATACAGATACATACATTATTATTACCTACATTATACAGGCGGCGATTAAGTATTATAAAAAGGTAACAATTAATACAGGGTCCAATTTCCCAACATAACCAATTTAAAAAATATTTTATGAATACAAACTCACATTATTTGTAATTATCGTAGGCAATATTATATCAAAAGAATCTAATTAAACTAAATTAAACGTAATCGATATTTAGGTACCTATACAGGGAAACCGGGGACCTCATTTAGTCGACCTATCGTTATTTTAAATATAATTACATTAAATATAATTAACTTCCCAATATTCACGTTGATATATAAGACGGTATTTAATTATTGTATAGGTACATATAATAAAAATAAATCAATATTTTTATTACCAAAATGTAATTGGTGTGGGCTCATAATACACTTTTATCGCAGTTCGTGCACTAAAAACTTTAGCACGTGTTATTCAAATCACGTGGTGTTAGCGTATGCCACATCCTATTTAAAAATGTTTGTGTTTTAACTTAAAAGTGGGAAAATCAGTAAACAATCAACTTTATATTTCGAAAAGTAAACACATTGAAAGTCCCACAAAAACATGACGCAATGACATCTCAAAAAAAGTAATGACATTGCGCTTCGTTAGTGGAGGAAGAGCACTAAAGGTCTATTATTTTTTATTGCCATAAATCAATTTTTTTCCTATTTTCAAGGTCAGTTTGCTTTGCAACTCTTAGTGAGGAGATGGTTACTTGACATCGGGCAAACCTCGGTTACCCACTATTACATAAAAAAAAACTTTTTATAAATTTAAGTTAGCAACATATTATGTTACAAAACACCTACCGTCGAGCACTTGAAGATACCGAACTGATAGCGAATGTCGCAGACATATTGCAAAATTATTTCGAAATAAGTATTACAATGCTCGATTCCTTTTCATAATTGCATTAAGGATTGCGAGGCTATTTTAGATGTGTCATTATCATATTTAAATAGCTTCGCAAACCTTGATGTAATGTCAACTGTTTTATAGGTATTGTATCCGGTAAGAAATAAAAAGAGATGTAGCATTTTATTTATTCAAGAAAAATAACAAGCAATGATTGCTGTCATTATTATTCATAGAACTAGATAGATAAGCTAATTACGAAATCTATATTCTTTAATAGACTTGACTTTTTCATTATTTTCGTAAGTAAAAGAACAGTTTTGTATATGTTGTGTATTCAAAATGAGAAGACATTTATCCCCGGCTTCTATATATTATATTCTTATAATTTTAATTTAAATTAAACAGCCAACTACAAAATGAACACGAACAAACAACTTAAGTCGAATATTTTAAAAGTATGTAATTTAAAACCACAAAAAGTGTTTAACGTACGAAGTTTCTAGCATCTAATTAAATTTTATCCGACTTTCCGTATTTTTTGCTGAGAATTAAATATGTGTACAAATTGGCAAAAAAATAAAGAACACATAACAATGAATATATATGGTCAGATTGACCCGCTGTAAATGCATTTTGCTTCTGGAAGTGTACTTAACGAGATATTTTTATTTACTTCTCGCCTGTCAATATTTAAAGTCCGAAAATTCGAAGGTTTCAGTAAGGTCACCTACATACTTTGGCCTGAGACGGTCGGTCACGGCCGCAGAAAAACCTCACACAAAACGCTACCGCCAAGTTATAAGCTTACAGCGTATGAATGAGTAGATAACATGACATACACGAGCATTTAAAAGTTAAAAACATAGAGTACTACTGATCTAATTCTTTGTGTAGATATTTACTTTATTCAATATTTTCTTAAAATACATAAAAATTGAAACACTGAGGAATAAAATGATATCCAAACTTAACATTCGAATATCTTTCGCTTGTATTTTACGCCAAGTGTTTTGTTCACATTCACGACATGGCATTTTTAAACATCCATTCAAGCAAACAAACGTAAAGCTTAGTACAAATTTTTCAAAATAAGTGGCGTAATGTTTTACCTAGAACTGTATGAAGCAACTACGTAGTGTGCGATGTTTGATCCGTGAACTTTTCCTAAGAATCACGTATGATATCATTGAAGCTTCGATGACTGTTCGACGCGAAAAGGGAAAACAGATTAAAAAGCGAACAATCAGAAAGTCAATAACCGATGACTGTATATAATGACAGAATAAACATAAGCGTTCGTAAACCATTTTTAAAAGATAAACAATATATAAATTGATTAAAAAATAAGCTACTAGTTTTAAATAAGAAATATTCGTGTCAAAGACCGATAGCTTTAATTAGTAAGCAAAAAGGCGCCATGTCGATGTAGGCGTGAAGAGCATAAGTTAAGCGTCCAGGTTAAATAGATCCCTGAGCGAGTCTGTTGATAGCTATTCAGTACTGAGGGAACATAGATCAGGGGTCTAGAGTGCTGGACGGAGCTCGCGTAGGTGGCATCAGACGAAGCGGTCACGGTCAACGCGGCTGGGATGACCACTGTCTCTTAGAAACGTTGCTAGCTCAAGCCATTAGTAGTATTTGTGTAAAAAGTTTATTAAAATTCTAGACGTACGTTACCAAGTTTAACAGACTAAGCGTTAACTGGTTCGTCGAGTAATTATTATATAAGTAAACCGTATGTAACGTGTTTATATTAAACAGTTACCATACATATCAAACCGTACAATATTGTTTAGAACAATGAATTAACACTAAGATTTTTTTTTAATATCGAAGAGACGCTGTTTAAAGAGATTTTGTTATAGAAATTATTTATTACAAAACAGTAAAAAATGGTACTCGTTCACCAATAGAAGTATGCACTATAGACGAAGCGAAGGTTCTCACGGGTGGCGTCGCTCCCACACTGTTTAGTACTGATTGATCATAACGGCTTTAACTCCAATTGTTTGTATCGGACATTCACCAACTATACTTTCATGAAATTTTAGGCCTTTGTGAGTCACACGACATACAATCCATTATCGACTTCAGTATATACTCTTAATAATGCTTATATACATTATGTATATATGTAAAAAAAGCATAGATATATACCTTTACGGTCGTATTGAGAAACCTCTTATAGAACGGCTAAATAATAAATATCTATTAATATTTGAAAAGACACTTAGCATCAATCGTATGTTATGTATGTATAGGAAATAAAATGTATGCTGCAAGTGTATTATAAAAATCTAGAAACATCGACAGTTAGAAACCGCTTGTAAATAAACGACGCCCAACTCAATACTACATTAAAGCCATGACAACGCTAACACAATAGGCAGATCGTTCTATTTTAATATAGGTATTAAAGATGCAACACGTCATTCAGAAGCTATTGGGATCATGATTAGTTGTTTCATCTGCGTCGACTAATTGGCAAGGTTGTGCTAGGCACGAGCCACCTTGGATGCTAATAATTTTCAACGATCTTCACGCATTTAAACACAGTTTCCCACGACAACGCCGCTTTATTTATTACTCGGCGCGAAAAGGGACGAATAACAAAATTTGTTTGTACACAGATTGGTCGATCTATTCGTAAGTATTTATATGTATACTTTTTTATAAATACTATGCCCTATTTAGTAAGTTAGTAAGTACAAATTATTACGTTGAGTCTTTAATTTCTATTTATAACCATAAAAATTTGTAGGTCCGAAACCAAATATTGTAATAAAGAATGTTAGCTTTATGTTATGTAGTAGGTACCTTCGTAACTTTCAAATTAAAAAAATTATATCTCAGACACTCATTACACATTTCAAATCGTTTGCCATGAACATCATGTCAGTTTGTTTTGTACGATTTGTATAATCTTATGTAAACCGCCGTACGCTTGTGTGATAATCAACAATTCATCTTAAGGAAAACTGTATAGTTTTTAACGTCAACTTTATATTTCTTAGTAATTGACTTTGTGTATTGCAATTATTTTTAATATCAATTGCTATCACCACTTTCATTTAATGAATGTTATCGGTAGGAAATCTTAGCGAAATGACAAGTGTGAGAACGACGTGGAAGGCGATTGTGTTATTAAAAAGAAATAAAATAGAATATTAAGAAAACTGGACTTTCTACAGTTTCAGTTTCAATTACAACTGTACTAATAGGTGCTAAAAACTATTCAGGTTTTCTGGGTCACCTCTTCCTAAAACTCTTTCTTTTATCCAAGCTAAAACTCTGGAAATGTCTAATTATAGTAATATTCAGACATATTTGGAGCGTCGCAAATAAAACCATGGCTAAGAATAGCAGAAGACAGAAAGCAGTGGAAAGAGTTGGAGGAGGCCTATGCCGTAAGGCACACCGAAATAAGGGACATTTTATAACAATTTATAAATTCAGTGTAACGTACAAATGTAAATATTTAACTTTAAAATCACATGTTGTTTATTCGGAAATAAAAGGCTTAATTATTATTATTATTATTAAATAAAACCATCAATGACGTCTTCCACAACAAAAGACGCAATGACCTTTAAAATTTTTTCAACGCTTACATTTTGTGAAGACATAGTAAGTTAGCAACTTATTTTTGGTTAAATATTTGGCGTCTGAATCGTAAGTATTACTTAAAAAACTAGCATGCGGGTTAAAAATTTAAATGCGCGGTATCGTTTTCAAGATCATAAGGATAAAACAATTACAATGATGATGTATGTAATGTGGTTTTAGTTATTTTCACGGCCGCATTCATGGTCAAAGTGCGAGCGTGACAATTGACGGGGTAAGTTCCACGTGTAAACGCGCGATAACGCTGCAACTTATCAAATAATCGATGTTCTGTTAGCTTCACGATATAAACGAGTTTTACGACTCTTTTTAATTACTGCTTCCACCAGTAACAAATTATCTTAAAATAGTTACCTACGAGACACTTTAAGCCAACATTAAATAAATAAAATTTACAAGTACGAGCGCACTAGTTTTAAGTGCAACATTGTTCATCTTATTTTCTACAATTTTAATCCAGGTCTCTGCACTTGAAGTGCTAAAAACAAAACGCTGAATATTGTAAGGTCAGAGAGGAAAATAGGTCAAGGAGGCAGTGTAGGGCAGGTAATCATTGCAAGCGTGTTTGTATCAAGGCCGTTGCGCCGAGGCTACATCACAATCATGAACGATGCATTTTGTCAAACGCTTCTATAAAAAATAATCAAGAAGAAGGATTTGTACTTTGACCTCTCAGCTTATATTTATAACTTCATGTAGATAATTTATAAGGCGTATTTTTTAACAAACGCAACAATTCCGCAATTAAACGAATACTTTACGTATTATGAATAATTTATGTGATTACGTAAGAGTAACAAGGAAACGTATGATGTGGAGATAAGCAAAATTCTCGGTGTCGATGGAACAATCAGTTAAGTTCTTTATTTATTTTAATTGAATAAATAGCTTATAAATAGTAGTCCTTTCAAAATTTTCCTAATACCAAATGCAGTGCATCGTAATTACTGAATTGACGATTATTCAAGCTAACATAATTGATATCCAACGAAATGACGAACAAACGCTTTAGAATTTATTATTATCTCCAACAAAATAATTCTGACTCCGGTCCGATACCGAGAAATTCCATAAGGAAAAACCCAGTCACAAATATTATTTATGCCAGCTATTGGTTATGTGATCCCGTACGCGCCCGACGACCGATGACATTAAAAAGACAAAAACAATCAATAACAAAGCAGCACAAGTCACTACCATCACTATTGACCCAAATAGTTTCAAGCAGGTAGATAATATGTATCGACCTAGTTAATTTGTTGTACCAGAGATACCGCTACTCTGTACTTGGCTTCAACGCTGGCAGACGCTCGAACAAGCGTTAACAATTCCTCGTGGATGTCCAGAAGTTACGGACGAGCTCATTCAGCTCCACGTTTAAATGGATATCTGCAAAAACATGGAATGAGCTCCCTGGGTGGGTCTTCCCAGAGCGCCATAACCTGGGTTTATTCAAAATGGGAGTAAATTGGTTTCTTCTGGACGAGTGTGCTACATTTTCGACTGCAGCGTTGCTTGCCATCAAGCGACCTATGGTCAAACGCTCGGCTACCGCAGTTTTAAAAAGACGTTGAAAATCCGCCCTTCCACGCTGTTTAGTATAAAAACGTATAATGCTCGATTCCCCTAAAGTATAAAAATCTCCGTTGGCTTGACCCGGGTATGGTGAGGCTGATTTCATAAAGGGCGTTCCCCTCTGTGGCGCGTAACGCGACGCAAGCTACAAGATAATACGATACTTGTTGTATCATTTTAAACACATTGTTCATATAAATATCACGTATTTACATACTCCATATACTTGTACCTAATCAATAATTGATCACATTTATTTACACATTATTTCCAGATCTAAACATTTTTTTTATATTATTATTTTTTCAAACAAAAAACACTATTGTATGCTAAACTTAACAAAGAGCCCAGTATTAAAAAAGTAATCATTAAGTGTGAAATACTACTGTTCTAAGTAAATCATAAGTATAAACCTCTTGTACGATCAATGTTAAAAACGCGAATTGCTTATTTATTGTACTATGCAACCCTCACGACGTAACAATTACATAAAAATGGCGTTCACATCGGCCCGTCGCCGGCCGCGTTTCCTCTTCGATCGTGTAAACTTTCACGAAATCAAACAAAGAAATAGCGAAGCGGCTCATTTGCATCATTCCCACGCGGACAAAAGAATGGCCCAATCCGTTTGGCAACCAGTGATGTGTTGCTTCAATATACTATACTCTTATAGCCAGTCCCGCGGCGCCGGTACGCTGTACCGCTGTCACACACCTGCAATTACATATCATCTTATTTATTTAAGACATTAGTAGATACGTAATAATATGATCACATATCTCATCAAGGGTAATTGTTTACAAGTCTATTTATCGAAAAATACAATAACTATTATATTGATACGTATAATAATTAAGATCCAACTAATTATAGAGTTAACGACGTTTTAATACCCCTTTACTTTTATAGAGTTCAAATTAAAACATCGTAAACCAGTTTACGCGCTGAATATCAAACGCAACAACGTTATTTGCACAAAAAATGCAATAGCAGAACGGACTGGCCGCTGATAAATAAGTGTCGCAACTAGCAATGAAGAAAACAATTCTCAAGTAGAAAGTACTTTAGAATCCGCGCGTGCGACGACTCACTCCCCCCATAGAAGCAGCGAGTACTTATCGGGTTGCCCACGGAGAAAGCCTTTGACCTCACCCACAGGGCTCACCATAAACAGTATTTGTGAATTGTAATTCTGACTTCTTTTGCACGCGACGTACGGTATTCACAAATTGGACTTCAGATCTTTAGATTAGTTCTTTTTATTTATTACGCGTCGGGATTCCATAGATTCAGAGTATACCGAAACTTAGAGACCGTAAATTACGACGAAGTATGCAAAACAAATTCTTTAGTCCAAACGAATGGTCAATTAATACGCGTTTATTGGAGACCAGGGTCATTGCTTTAGTTAATATACAAAATTAATGTATATTAAGTGTAAATATCACGAGAAAAGTATTGTTACTTTATATGAGCAATGCAAGCGCAATTAGAGTGGTAAACCGAAAGACGATAAAGAGTGGCAAGTCGAGGTCGACGGATCCCGTTGAGACGGGTCGGGGTAACGGGCGGCTAATGAGAACGAAGCCGCTCAGCTATGCAGATGCCGATTGCGCTCCAACCGACTTAGACTATTACGACTTACGAGTCAATGCGCACTACACTACTCCTTATATTCAAACTTTCTTCAATACCCGCTCTTAGGTATATCTTAAACATAACGAGCGATGTACCTACACGTTAGACTGGTAGTCTGTTTAAAAATTGTTTTTGCTATTTCAATATTGACATTTTCACAATTTGTGAAACTGTAGTCTAATTAATTACAATAATTAAAATACCGATAAAAGTAAATTTAGAAAAAACATGTTTAAAAAAATGTAATGTAAAAAATCATTATCAAAGAATCGGTAAACCACACACATAGGTACTTTTCAAATTAATTGAATTCCAACAAACACACTTATTAACTGATAAAGCAAACTGTACTAATTTGTTTTTTTAGATAATATTACACTTAAACTTGTTTCAGAGCTAATTGCAAATAAAAGTTACACATTCAACGTCGTTTTACGATAAACATGATCCAATTTCTTTCCATTTAGCCATATTACTAAATTACCGGTTTTCGATAACGTTTATTGTTTATTTGAACTAAAGACGATAACGTTGATGTCAAAAGCAAACTTATACTCCTTTAACCACGGTCTGAATCATTAAATTAAATTA
The DNA here is from genome assembly GCA_018238005.1 of Eurema mandarina. Classification (NCBI taxonomy): domain Eukaryota; kingdom Metazoa; phylum Arthropoda; class Insecta; order Lepidoptera; family Pieridae; genus Eurema; species Eurema mandarina. Next base: position 48,288 of record DWAJ01000022.1, on the reverse strand, counting down.
AAAAGTACCTATACTTCTGATCTATTTCTTCTTGCACTATAAACGCCAAATACTTCTAAGATTTCAGATTAGATTCCCATAATTCAGCCAATCTAAATATTATCTACAACGACACAAACTTGTAAAACAAACTTTACTACATCATAAATAATGTATACCAATTATTGATACATATTTAATCACGGAAAATAAAATTGAACGGTACCAAAAACTATCAATGGTAAGAGGTATGTAATAAACAACGTAAACAAATAACGGCGGATCCAAATAGACTTGTTTACACATTAAGCAAACAAATTGCTAACGATATTATTCACACTGTCGCCACAATCAAGTCTCAAGTCGATGATAAATCACGGCTACTTGGATCCTGCGCCGGCGTCGGGCGGTTGTGCAATGCTATGTGACACGGCTCGACGACCATCGCCTTTCGATAACTACCTATGCCTTATATAAATCTAAATTCTTAACATCTAGAATTCTATATAGTATGTGTGTAAATTGACCACGAAGAGTGCAAGATTTATAAAGAATATTTCCGAGGTGTTTTGCAGTTTTGGAAGATGACAGTTGAATGCAGAAAACTAACAGATCTTAATAGATACATTAACCGCATGCATGCGCAATGATTTGCGATTTGAAATGTGAAGACATTCATTGTATAAACAAGAAAAATGCAATTAATAAATGGATCTCGTTGCGGTCGATCTAAATGTTCGTGAGCGAGCAAGCGCAGAGGATCGGCACGCGGGGAATGTTTCAGTGACTAATCGCAACTGCGGCTTGAAGTTTGAACGGGTACGACACCGTATTTTACGACCTACTTGACAGATTGCAAATTTGTCGCACACTACCAAAGACTTACGTCACATACTTCATTTACAATCTTGGTGATTTGGAATTAGTGTATCGAGTAAAGGGCAAAACGCTAAGGCGGTCTAAGTTTAGCGAAGGTTTATTAATTTCTGATCATACAACAATGCAGTGTGATCACAGTGTAAAATGTCAAAATATATAGTACTCATGTAGAACAAAGTTTAACACTATTATTATTAAATATTTGGATTACTTTTAGTTTACATTAGTTCATTAACTAATATATGATAATAGTTTAGTTTAAGTGGGTAGTTTGCATTTTTAAACGCACAATTTTATGTTCTGTTTTTAGGAGTTATCCCACTGGCTAATAGGAGAATTCAAAACTTACTATAAAAATTAAACCAGAAAAAATATGCACTTGTCGCCACAATTAGAGATGTTGTGTGTTTACTTTAACCCAAGGTCTTTCATGGCGTATGTGATGTGTGAAGCTTCACTAGCTTTCTATTTCCCGAATTAAATTTGTCGCCTTGCGGTATTTACATGAATGACATGTTTTTAAATCATTTGAAAATATAACCTAATTTATAAAGGACACAGCATAGGAAGAATTCTTCTTAGTGTAAAATATGATTCCTAAATATTAGAAACTAAATTGTTCATGAAAATAATTTTATATAGTCCATATTCTAAACAATAAAGGGCGAATATTTTAACAGCGACCTTGAAATTGTCACTCAAATGCAGACTACAGTAACAGCGGCCGTGACTAACGACTGATAAATGTTTACAAACAACAATATGATGATATATTTATATAGAATAATTTCTAGTGGTGTACTAAACGAATTATATATCTAATATTAAACTAAAATGTACTTAATCAATTATATAATATTAGCTAGTATGTACAAACCAACTCAAACAAATCTTAAGCATAAGAAATTTAAAGTTATTGAAATCATGGACGATATAAACTTCTGCATTACTTATTTAGTATTTTTCCATCGCGATACTCTTTATTCTATAGTTCTCTTTGAACGTTAACAATGTATTCTATGTAGCGAGTAGGTAGTCTTAAATACTAGGGACTGAATGTCAAATTTTTCTTATATGAAAATTAAAATAAATTTATTATATTAAACGAGACATCGAACAACGTTTGAAGGTTGTATATCTATATACCTATTTGCATCAACATACTTCTTCTTAACTTCTAACTCAATAACAATACAATTACTAGTAACTAGTAAACAGTTTACTTCAATATGGAAACAACTGAGAATATTATTACGCAATTGATCGCGCACGGAACGAATGATCGCCCGCATACGTCACCGTCTGGTGACGCAAACTTAAGCAATTTATATTGTAATGAATAAGGTTATCCCCTACTATTTTCTATGTACTATACCATATTACGATAGCTTGCCTTTGGACAATCAATTTTAAGCCTCGAAAACACCAATACTCCGTAAGCAAAGCAGAAGTCAATTGGCCAAGTATCGCAAACAAATATATACCTACTAGAAGTCCTTAAGAGTAAATGTAGTACTGGAAAGTGTATTTAATACAAAAATATAAACTGATTATATAATTTATAATTGACTATACTAATACAAAGTCTATAATTTAACGTAAAAATATCCCACAAATTGATTATTGACTTTGTATTTAATAAATAATATATTATTAAATACAAAGTCAATAATCAATTTGTGGGATATTTTTAAGTTAAAATTGAAATATTACGATGCTACTTTCTCAACCATTAACGGCAGCTAGTTATGCACCAGCCGCATTGAAATGAAAGTAACAATCGTTTATGAAACTCTCGGAAGGTAATCCAAACAATTGGCGTTACACAACAAATACCACCGAATCTAGAAGAACTAGTTGGATAGCTACTTGTACTGGTGATTTGTTACGAGTTTGTTCATAATGCTCAAGCTCATTACATATAAACTTGCTTCAATATTCTCAAAATTCAGCCAGCTAATACAGTTAATCTCCGGCCTTATGACGAGCGTATTGTAAAAATAATATTTGCTTAATAGATATCACGCTGAAAACTTCATCACGATAATTTTTGTTAAGACAATGCTCGGTCATTGACCTTATCTGCTCTCAGATTAAAATGTTGTACCTACATACATACTCTAGGCGTTAGGCTAAATTATGTAGTACGGAGTTCTTTAAGCCTTCTTGTCCTGAGAAATATATAATTAAAACATTTTTCAGACGAAAGTATTCCTTCTACAATTAAGTTAAACTGGCAAAGAAAGTTTATTCAACATAAGAAAGTGTCATCGCAGATGTACATGGATATGAGTATAGGTAGTGTTTGGACGCAGATTACCTATGTATAAATAAATAAACGTACTTTCTCCATTTGTTTTGTACTAACCGGGCCAGCCATTGGATACTATTGTTGTCTCTGCTTTGGCTTTGTTAGTTATTTTTTGTCTTCAGAACCTACTAACGAATAAAGAACTATTGGATAACGCAATAATTTACTAACCCATTAAAATGAAATAATTAATTGATTAAAGTGTGTGTAAATAAACTTTATCTCTATGAAATAACCATGATAGTAATACACAAAGGTGTATAAGAAGCACAAAATATTTATTTTACAGTTACCTACTTAAAAAGTTAAGCAAAATGTTAAGAACATTTTGCTTCTACCAAAGCCAGTAAATTGGTACGTAACATTATTATGTAGTTGAACTAAAACGATAATTCTCCAATGGCAACGGTAAGTGACCTCGTTACAGTTATGTTCGTAAAAATGTCAAGCCCGTGTGTCCAAATTCCTCTAACTGATCCGGTTTTGTTATAAGCAAAATGTATTTACGGTGCCGGAAAACGATTGTTAGCTTATTGCTTACATTAAGTTGGTAAGTCCATACTTACGGTATCGTACCAAGGTAGGCAAATGGTAGCAGGAATTAAGCTGCTTCTACATAATAGGAATTATAAATTAAAAACTTAACTTAACTATACTACAGCAAAAGTTTTTAATGAAAAAGTTTAATTATCAAGAACTCAGTTTTGAACAAAACGAATAACATGGGTATGTGCTGCAATCGATTTTGAATCGACACCCGATTGTAAACCTGCTTGTCTAATTTAAAGCATAAAGCAAGTTGTTTTGACATGCATAAACGCTCTTAGGGTAGGTCACGCGACTGCCGGCTTGCAACAGTCGTGCTTGAAGAAACTATTCAAATTCAATGCGAAAACACAAATAATTTAAACAACATAAGAACACCTATTACTTCAACAAGAATGTCGTTTTAAAGTGACTTTTTCTTAAGTTTATTAAAATATCGAAAAGAACAAGCATATCCAGGAGTTTTTAAACTTACTAGATATTAAGATATTATAACAGTCTCTTTGAACGCTGACATGGATCTCTTTGACCACATTTTAAATCTCACACCATCATTATCAAAATCGGAAACACAGCGAACAATGAATAAAGCGCCTCCAAAAAGAAAATTAATTTAGGTATTGGTGCCGGTCACTGAACCTTGAACGTAATTGTGAAACACTGAGCGACTGGGCTCAGCAATTTGTGTAATCCAAGTTTTTACAATGGTTTCCATTCAACCCAGTAAAACTCTCTTCAAAACATCTACCACGTCTTTTGTAACCAATACCCATTGAGGCTGATAAAAAATTAATAACGCGAAAGAAATGTTTCAGACACTAATTGTAACTTAAAAATCAATCACAAAAGACGACAAAGTAAAAGAAATACTTGTATCGGTAATTGGAAGATGAGATCGGAACATAGCTTCAAGCGGCATGAATGAAAGCCGTATGATGCCATCGTACTTAAAACGAACATCCCATACCGTTCACTCTTCCACACACATATGATAAAGTCACTCTCCATTACAGAGTAGGATCGCACAAAACTAAAGTCACTCAGTTAAACCTTGCAATGTATCTCAAATAAGAATTACTGTAGCAGACAACGTACATAATGGCGCAGGCCTTTAAGGATATCGACATCCAACGAACGAGTTTTTCCAGTCTGTATCATCGCAATATCACGGTTATTATTGAAAGGCGCGCGCGCGCCGCGTTCACGACAGGTAAGTGAAATATTTATCAAAAGAGCCATTGTATTTAGCTCAAATATGATTTCGAGGTCTCTTAAATGCGACATGGTAAATGCCACTACAGTAAAAGATTTATGTAGGTTCAGTTGATACGAGTGTCTAAAAATTTTGTTTTTATTTACTGCGTATGAAATAAGCATTTACTTTAATAAGCTTTTAATTAATAATATAAAATTTTATGAACATAATTCACAGACATAAATAGTATGGCAACATTAACCGCTTAAAAATCCTCATAGTTGTTAGCTGTCTCCTGTGAGAGACGTCATTTTACAAGAGCTGTCAACAAAAGTTTGACGAGATCGCCTCGGTTAGGCGTAAGGCGGAGTCGTGGGCAGTGCTTTTGTAATAAACACAACCAGTTCAGTTGAAAGAACGATTTGGTAACACCAACGGTACGTGTAAAACTTTCGCGGCACGCTTTCAATTCTTCTAAAAATATATCGATAAACAATTGCTGGCAAATTTTGTTTTAGGTAGTTTTATTTTATAAGAATATTTCCAAATTCAATGTTTGGTAATTGATTATGTAAAGTCCAGACGACTTACATATAATTTTTTCACTTGCTTCATTTCTATTTCAAAAAGTGAAGTGAAAATTTTATATGTTTAAAAATAACAATATTGGATCCTCTTAACGTTCGATATTTCTTTGATGTCTATAAACATACAATTTACATGGTCGAAGGTCCAACGTACCTAGGATTACTTTCTTTAATTCTTAGTTCCTAACTTCATACTACCAATGTGTCTACGTAGCCACGCGTCGTAGCATCGTAGGGCCGTGACGTCATCTGGCCGGTCACCGCTTACGAGCGCTACTTCGAACGACTATTTTTATAAACTAATTATAATAATAAGAATTGGAGGACGATATGAAACTGTAAAAATAGAACATCATTGTCTGAGTGAATCTATATAAAAAAGGCGTACCTATTTGTATATATTTATACAGTAATTTGATTAAATTCTAAAAGGACCAATTTAAATAAAAATCTGAAATGTATTTTAAATTACTATTTTATAAATCTAAATGCGATATCATCAAAACTCTCATTATCACGTAGATATGTACTTCTAAAAAGAGCGCTTGAACTAAACAATTCACTTAATCAATTAATTCTCGTTTTCTATTAATTCGCATTGCAATAAACGCACGATGAATGATTTAAATTATTTGAACTAGCAGTAAAAATGTATTGAAATTATCTTCAGAAATCAAAAGTTATATAACACTAGTTATTATTAGTCATGACTCATGTTTGATTTATCTTTTACATATTTTTCATTTCATTTTAAGATAATATAAAACATAATATTTTAAACAACTCATATTGAAATGAAAAGCGCAAATGCACCTAAGTTTTGACAACAAAAATCCACGAGCGCCGCGAACAAAATCGACGGACTCAATAAAGCATAAAATGTTTTTTCTCGAAAGCGTTTTTATTTATGACCACAAAAAGTAATAAAGTAGCGAGCAAGTGCGCGCTTTATTAAACTCGGCCGTATGCCACGGCATACATTCCAACAGAACCTGTCTGTGCCAGTGAAATCAAATGCTGATATATAAGGGAAGCTCAAGTCCTGTGAGTATTGTCTCACGAGTAACAAACATTTAAAACTGACCGTATACTACTCGTTTAAATGTTCAAATCATCGTGGACGTTGTGTGTACATAGTGGGCGCGATCTATGTAAATGCCTACACGCCCGATGCACTTTCGAGATGTTATCAAAGATGATGTAAACCTTACAGCGGATAGAAATGACAATCATTAGCCTCGTTACTTTTCTAATAATTACGACAGTTGCGAGTTGTCTTATCGTGAAACGAATACAAAATAGACATCATGCTGGAAAATTATCATGTGGAATTTTGATTGTCTAGATAATACTTACATTACCTACCTTTGACGTTAAAACTAAGGCCTAATTAATTTATACATTTATTTTTTGTTCACAATTTTTGATGTAGCATAATTAATTTCGGCAAAAGTAGATACGTATAATAATTATAAACGCAACTCTGACGGATTATTTTTATGTAAAACGTGTTTTTGTTTATATGTCAATCCACAAAAATATCTATGATTATATCCATAGGTAAGATTATATCCTAAGCTGTAGGTAAAATACGTAGAGTTAGAAACAAGGCTTAGCTGTAATCGTGCCCTATAAAATTAAGTAGAATCGAAAGCATGCCACATCTGTCCGATTTCACTTTACTATGCGTTTCGATGTCAGTGAATAACGATTACACTCCACTTTACAAATACACAGTGCAATAATATACGAGTAGCAGAAACGTATAAGCTTACAAATGTATTCATAAAGATGTCCATCGCGAAATTAAATAAAAGATTTATTTTTCTCACGTACGAATCTTTTATTATTACAATAAGTTGAGGTAATTGCAAGTTCTGTTGTTATAGATCATTATCCTTTGCTTTATACAAAATCGTTAAATTCAAAATAAAAATTTTGGTATGACAGACCATTTTGTGCCAACTTTATTTTCCATAAGATGAATGATATTTTTTTAATTTCGTTAAAACCAGAAGAAAATTTAAAAGGACTAATAACTAGGAGTTAGTGTAGAGTACTTAGTAATAGCTAAAACTTTAAATGCAAAATGTATTTAGGAAAAAGGCGAGCACTTGCTTCTACTAGAGTTCCGGCGACCTAGAGTTAAAAAGCATCCTTATAAACGTATATGTAAGTAAAACGTGCGGCTCCTAACCCATGAACAGAAAAATGAAATTTTAAAGGCTCTTTATTAAATTCTTCCTTACGTATATTATATTATACGTAATTGTCAATAATATTTCTAATTAATAATAATACTAATTTAAAATGTACATCAGCAACTTTTGGTGCATGTATAGATACTTTATTTGAGATTTTATTTGTTTTAAAATAAAAACAATAGCAATAGCCAAGTAACTTCAATTTTTAGAGATGATATTAGAGATTTAAAAATACATACGTAGGTACATAATAAATGTAAAAAGAATAAACACAATAGAGGTCCAACATCATGTAGAATTATTAAATAACAATCGTCATAATATTCGCCGTATACGAGACGTAAGCGCACGGAAGAATCTGACGAAAGCAGCTTAAAGATCTAAGCAGTGATTAGTGGGACTCGAGCCCCGCGCTATTGTGCGACAAACTGTTTACGCTATTAGATTTATTGCCATTAAAAACGTAATCACGACGTCAGACGCATTTAACGAATGACTTGTATTGGGTGGTAAAACAATAGGTTGACGCGATGTATTCTATATAAGATTATATTTAATGTTATTTAAAATAAGATTCAAATTAAAACTGGTAACGCTCCATTACTGAATTTACTGCCAATAATGTTTTTACAGCCAAACACGTGTATTAAAAGTTATTTACTGTTTATTATATTTAACTATTTTTACTTTCGTCGCCGAGTTAATTTTTGCTAAAAAGGCGTGAATTTTAAATTTTAATTTCAGTAATCATAACTAGTGGATAATGTTGACAAGCGATGACACGTCCTTGTTTGGACAGACAGCGGCAGCGAGAATTTAATATTAAAATAATAAATACACGTTCTCCAAATTTGGTGTGATGCGATTCACTTAACGTCACCCTTGGGCCGTACATCTCAGAGCCGGTTTTGTGTCGAAATGAGAACGTTACAGAGGAGTATGATCGCGTATTTCGAGTCATAATCAAAGTAAAGCCGAAGCAATGTAACTGTGAAGCAGGCATTTGTCGAGCTTGCCGTGTCAATAAACTTGATTCGAAAGTAGAAGACGCTCCGACTTACATAAGCAAGTAACAATGTAAGCCACGCCGAAGCGTACGTAAAGATTAAAATTAAATTATAGACGCGATGCTTTTTGTTTTTGTGTATTGTTTACTATTTAATTAATATATATTCTATGCATATTTATAATAAGGTTTAAATCTACTTCGTATAATACCAGTCAAAACAAGCATACATATTTAAATATGTATAAAAAATAAACACGCATCAAGAGCGTGGTACGTAGCTACCAAATTATATATAATTATATTTTTTTGCAAATAAACTCTTATTAATCTGTATATATATACCTTTTAAATTGTACCTAGAACTTGCCTAATTATAATTAAATATATAACGTGTATAAAATACTCTACATTATATGTGTAAAGTACTTTAAAAAAACGCTTGTGGATCGGCCACGGATCTTGCCGTCAATCCAGTTATTTGCAAAACCGCTATTTATAGCAATCCCATAAGCGAGCTGCATTAGACACACTTAGTTCGATTTAATATCATACAACCTGTTGACGAAAACGCCGCTGTTAGTCAGTTAGTAACAGGGAGGTAGCATTTTTATTGCTTAAATTTGCTCTGAGGGTTTCGAAAATATACCTCGATGATAGTTAATAGGAGAGATATAGCACCATAACATTTGGATATAAGATATAGTATGATATAACAGGTTTAGTGATATGATGATGAACGATGATAGACACGCTACTGAACTTGAAGTTCCATAAATTTATATATCATTTTTAGAGATTTATTAGAGAAATAACGATTTGAAATAAGCAAATTTTATAAGAAATAATTTTTTGTCCCTTTAATAATATAAAGTGTAGGTACCATAATTATTTACAGAAATTTGATGTTTAATAAAATAAACGTCATCTCAGTAAGATAAGCTTATAAGTATTAATAATGAATATTACAATTACCATTATAGTGCTTTGTTAGTTGTAAAATGGCACCAATTCTCAATCATTTGATGCGTAATATATCACGTAGCATTATCCTTTAGTCTAGGTTAACAGCTAGACAAAGGCTGACTAAGATTGTTGATAGTCTTCGATCAGTTCTAACTTTACGGTGGGTTTATTAATTAAGGCGGCCGACCTTGCGAGCGGCATGGCACTTGTAAGGAGGTCGGCGCGTGCGAGCGAGAGAGCGTATCAAAGATCCTTTAAAAATCTAGATATCGTTCTATATTATTTGATGATTCGATGTCTGGTTAAACCAATCGACGTGGAATTAAAACAAGTTTACTGCGAGGTTTTCAGTCTTTAAGGAGGGACATGAACACTCACCACACATTACCTGTTTGTCACATCCACACTACACACACCGCGCCGTCTTCGTCGTGACCTTCCGTTATCTTTGTAGTTCTCCAACTTATCAATATGAAAAACTAAATTTATAATAATTGAACAAGCAAAGGTAGGAACGCTATGTAATTTTCAATTCAAATAACTAAAATGTAAACAGATTCAGTAACCCATCCACCGATTGATCCAAATTGATACCGGTTATCTACAAATCAATACAGCATGATAAGATGTGTAAATAAATGCAGCAGAAATTATTATTTGGTATAACATTTTATTTCATAAGCGATCTATATTCCATACATAATTATCTAAACTAATATAAAGTTTAATTGTTATCATCTAAGCTATGCTTTAAATTAGTGCTCAGTCACAACACCAATCAACGAAACCTTTAAAAAGTTGTAGGCCACGTAATGACGGATACTGAGAGCCTAAGAGGTGAATACAGTAAGGTGGTACACAATGGCGTATCATACCAACACAAACACACGCCGAGTAGCGGAGAAAACAATCACAGGAGGCGATCCAGGAGATCACTCGAAACCGCACCTTAAGCTCGTTACAATAAACAAACAGGGACAGACGCGGTTGGAATCCTGTCAAACAGGCGAGTTCGACCGTTGACTTATTATCGGTAAAGCATTTCTGTCATCGTCAACACAAACTCGAAATAACCTTAATGAACTAGTAATACAGTCGAGATTAGCGTGCTAAATGGCATTAAACAGGTAAACACGAGCGTCGCTTACTGCTCACCCACACAGACGCGACACTGCGTTGCCATAAATAAAAGATTCCTATAGAAACAATTGTTGCGTGGAGGCAAAGTGAGGCCTCAGTGAATGTAAATAGTCGGCTAATCGCCGTCAGCCGATCGCGAAAGTAGGTGACCGCCTGTGATTGACGCTCTTGCAAAACTCCGTTCGATGACATTTAGACTAGATGGCCAATGCGCTTAACACTTGCCAATTATGAAATAATTTTGCCTTTATTATTTTACATATTTCAAAGCAGCAAGGCAATTCATATTACATTAAATAATATGTAGTTTATTTTATTCAATAAATGTTATTGGTAAGCTTCAACATCGTAGGTATAATCATTATTACTAAGGTTAAATTATTGTATTATTAATATAAAACAAACGATTTATTGTGTTTGTTTTGTTAATCAAACCTCCACGGAATCCCTGTTCTAAGATAACGCCGCTCTACTTAACCTCAGCACACTGATACCTGAACATGAAACAATACAGCTCCGTCAGACTCAACTAAACACAATGAATGTAGGAAAAGCGACCTAAATGGATTAAACATAAGGTTTTCATACAATTAGCGAATATCATATTTAACCGTAGTAAGCGCCTACGTTCACCCATGTATGTATACTTAGGTACGTCTCACCACTCACACATAAATGAAACTGTAGTTACAGCGTAAGTGACGCGTGTGTATGGAAATGCTAGAGAAATTTATACGCGATGTTCATTTCGTTCGACGCAGGTATTAATGCCCACGTTTTAACTGCGACAATTAAAATTATCTATAAAGCGTACTCAATGCTGAGAATTATCTTTAATCTTATGCAGTTACAACGAATTGTAAATAATAAGAGGGCGCCGTACAATACATAGCGCTACCTTGATTATTAAATTAAGAGTCTTAACTACTTTATGAAATACGAGTGAACTATGCACTAAGAAAAATCTTCCGACATTTCCTACATCCCACAGGAAATAACTACCAACGAGATACATTTGACGAGCCCATAGGCACGTATCAATCAGATCAGATTACGAAATAATAAATAGCTTAATATGATAATGTATTGGAAAAAAAAAACAGTTTCGTTTTAAGTGGTTAATTCATCATCATCACTTTTAATCAATACTGAAAACCATATCTATTTAATATGTAAAAGGCTATTTGTGATATTGATTCGAACGGATACACACTAGTATTTTAAAACATTCAGGCAAACAATATACTCCCGGCCGTTGCCCTTGTTGATTGCAAACTCGAAATTATTGATGGAACATATTAATATATTACGATGACTTAATTGCTCGCGGTTGTGATGAAAAATGCGTTTGTCCAAAAACCTCTCTTTATTTAATCAAAATAAATTTTGTTTCCTCATTTCCCAGTATGAATGCAGTTCCAAATAAGTAATTCTCTATAAAAAAAAATATTAAGCAAACATGTAAGAATGCATCGTTTTAAAATAATCTTTCTATCTCGTAGCGTCAAGGCGGCAAAGGCTTACCTACGCTAAAACACAAAGTAATTTATTCATTCACCATCGTCACTTGATGTCATCATTTGCGTCCTAACTTTGACCTTGTTATTTAAGTTACTGCGCAAATTATACACCACCACAACGACATAATGAGAAATCCAAAGATTACAAAATACCAACATATATAATTATTCTGTAGATAGAAAATTAGCAATCAAGATAATGCATTGTGAAGTGTCAGTCGTTTACCAAATTTTATTTTGTTCCCCTTTTTAAAACTTTGTATAGCCATAGCATATACATAATTCTATGTGTCAATTTAACCATTATCACAAATAAGCTTCTGCAGGCTTTCGGAGGAGAGCTTCGGGGTCACCACGATGTGCTTGGAGGAACATCGGGAACTTGGTTGTTGTAGTGTAGGATGTAGTTCGACCCATCCCCTCGCTCTGAGAGATTCTCTTAAAAGATATCTTATGATAGTAAGAAACCGGCCAAAAAAATTTTACAATGTATTTTAATTATTTGTCAAAATTCAATGCCAAATTCGGAAAAAAGCAATTCATTATTAAAGTAAAATAGCTAGTAATTAACTAACTCTAACATCGATATTTACATACACTGAGGTGACTCGCATGCTTGTTCGCCCTTCAATTAAACAAGGAAAACGCCGGTGGAAGAATCAAGGTATTGTAAAACTCAGATTTTGTGAAAATATTACATTTTCATTATATTTCGAACCTATTTTTTAAATAATATATTGTTGAAAAAAATATAAGTTGATATCAATATGAGCATGTGAATAAATACTGCTCGAGATAATTTACAATATACTTTATATACTTATAACAGCCCGATATACTTTTGAAACTGTTAAGAAACCCCATATTATGTTACGCTATAAGTATCCTTATTACCCTTGTAATATCGTGGTGGTAAGTCAAATGCAGTTAAACGAAAACCTATATGGATCTTACTTATCGGTAGATGTCTGCTATAGCCCTTTTTCTCCCCAAGGCTAAAACGTATTTTGCTTTAAAATTATTATTTTATCCGCAGAGACATACATATCTGAAAATTTCTGTCTTAATTTTGTTCTGTCTCATTATTGTGATGACCTATTCTTAGAGTGACCATCGGAAAAGCCATCCATCCGTTAACTCGGTGAGTGGTGAGCAAGAGTGACGGTAGTTAATCTCTAGGAAGTAAACTTAAGTAACGAAAATGCCAAGTACAAAAAATATCCACATATTTAATTTGCATATTTCAAAAAAGTTTAAGGTTGCAGGAATGGTAGCAGATAAATGTTGCCATCTTAATTATTTTGAACAAATTATTTAGGTTGTTATTCTTCTGTACTTTTATTTTTATCAAAGAATACATATGCAAATTAAATATATTACAGATTATAAAAAATTTACATGCACATATTGCCGAAAACTAAAATAAATTTTGACATTTATGTTTTATATTACCTACATTCACACTGCACACTTCAAAATAATGCTTATTAGTACGAAAATTCTTAAAATACATACTAATAATCATATAAAAATATAAACAAATCCAAACACTAAAATTTAGTTACAATACAAGTAAGTAATTATGTCAGCACATACATGAACAACCTTGTAAATTTTAATTTACAAAAACATAATAAAATATTATATTTTTTATTAAGATTAAACTGATAAATAAAATACAATAAAAATTCTAAACTTTTATTATTACATCAGTTTTTGCTTTAATGTCAAGGTGATTTATAATGTCACACAAGTATATATTAAGCGTACGTAACTACATCATACTAAATAGAAATAAATACCTACTTAAAATAGGATATTGAAATCATATTTTTTTCAATCTCCAATTTTAAATGGCATTCTTTGTGTTGAATATTTTCTCCTTAAATCAAAGATTTTAAAAAATAATTTTTCATTACTAAACAATAAGAATAATCATCAATTACCACTGCAATATTGTTGTTTAAATAAAATACTTATTGTTCACCACTCGTCACAAATTACGAGATTCTCGATATTTATAAAAGGAAAATAAGAAGGTCTGATATAAGTTGGTAAATGGTAAGTATCAAGTGTCGGAATAATGAACGATAAGAGCAAGACGGTAGGAGAGGACAATGTCACAGTACACTTCTATACTGTGACAACGTGCAGCGACCTCGCAACTCATCTGCTATGCTTAATCGAGCTTCAATGTCGAACCCGTCATTAGTACGAGATACCCCGATTGTGAATCAACTGTAGATTTATTGGTGAAAAATTGCTCCTTTCCCAACGCTATACCTATTTTTTATTTGATCATATTTTTATGACGATAATGGAGTCAAGGTTATGTCTAGTCAGTTTCATATGTCATTTTATTTAATCTCAAACCATTAAAATGATGGTTTCAAAATTAAATTATTTAAAGAGAAGATATGTGATCAGACCTACAGATAAAAGTCCCGGAACTATGTACCTAGTACCTACATAGAAACATATTAATCTATGTTGTTAATATAAAAACTTGTTACCTACACTAAATATAACACGATCGCAACTTATTATTCAAAACGGTAAAGTGTTACCATGATCGATGGTCAATAACCAAATTATTGTTTACGTGTAACGGATACATATTGGGGACATAATGATTTATTATGGTTAAATATTGCATTCTTTATGTTTTAGAAAAGTTTATCCTTTTAGGTATAGTGTTTCCGTCTTAGGTACCATATTGGCTTTATATAAGTCAAACATTCTCAGTTTTACCAAATGTCTATAGCCTGTACAGAATGAAAAACTCATAATTTGTATCAATTTTAATAAATAGCGGACCATAAGGTTTATTATCAAATAACAATTTTCATATTAGGTAAATCTAAATATCTAAAATAGGCACAAAATAGATAAATATTGATTATATTAAATATTTCTTTAATAAAGATTTTTTTAACACCTACCCAATAGTTTAAGGAAAAGTTAACTTGATGTTATTATACAATTTTGACTCATATTTTAACATAAAACGTTCGTTATCCGTTAATTATATTTAATTACTTTTTAAGTACTACATAAGTATTTAAGTTTGTACCTAAGAAATTCTTGTTCAGCTATCCAACATGCAGTGAACGTGTCGGATAACCATTAACCGCCCAAGTTGTAGCAACCAGCCGTGTTTGTCAAATTAGGCATATTGCACAAATTTTGTGTCCAAGTCTGCATTCTATACATCGCAATAAATCAACGCTTCTAGCCTGTATTGAGGGCAAGTCCGACCTAGTAAAGGTAAATGCCTCAATGTTAGTTGTTATAAGCGAAGCGGACGGAGGCGAGAGGTCGGCCGCTCTACCGCTGCGCCTGCGCTGGCCCCGAAACAAATGGGCACGCACTATTTGCAAATACATTTGACGTCTCTATATACACACTCATGAGCCTGCGCTGCATACGTACATTCATTAATTACGTTCTCTTATAGTTTTTTATGTGATCCTAGATTTAATACACACAGATCGTTTAATTTTTAAATCGGTTAGCAACGCAATATTTTAATAAGAAGTCTTATGCTAAGTGCGGGATACATACCAAAAGAACATTAAATTGATATCAATTTAATCCAATTAAAGTAATCACGGTAGGTATGCAAATATTTAATTGCGTTTTAACAATTATAAAAATGCAGCCATTTAATTCTAGAACAATTCAATCATATTGGAAGTGTGATTGCGAAACTGCAAGTGCGAGAGATCGCAGCCGTCCTCGAGTACACGTGACTGTGGCCGCGATTAACAACAATAACAAGCCGAGCGAACTACGTCAACACTCCACGTTACATACACGGCCAACCGAATAAAACAATAAAAAATAATACCCTTTCAATCTCAGCTAACACATTACTCTTCACCTTAGCGAGCGTGATTCGTTTAGACTTTAGAAATATACACAAAAGAACAAAATTTTTGCGTTTTAGCTAATATTAATAATAAAAACTTTACAATAATGCAATATTTTACACACCGTTCTGTTCTATCTACATTCCTCAAATTAAAACGTGTTTACACATCTTTTAAAGGTCGTTACAGATAAGCTATCTGTGATAACAACAGGTTTCTGTTTATACATATTTAGTACCTAATAAATATTTCCGTCACCGATCCATTAGGTATATTTTAGTTGGTTTTTAAGCTAAATTTTTACCTAATACCCTAACAAAAGATATAAAAAATAAAATGTATTGCATAGTTATTTCATATAGGTATTTAATTAATTCCATAGAAAAAAAATCTCGTTAAGTACCGTGTAAGTAATTAAAGAAAGGGCTTTTGATCATTACCGAACGCTTAAGTCTGTTACAAAACATCAGCTTCAACCTTGTATCAACAGAAAATAGAAGTACCATAATCAACAACAAATAGCGATCATTGCGATGTTATCAGTAACGTAATTGAATTGCATATAATCGGTACGTGTAAGTAGATAGAATCTCAGGTAAGAAGACACCTGGCGATAACTATGGCGAAACAGGCAAAAAAGCATTTCAAGGTAAGTGGTGCAGTAGATGCGACTGTTGGTCGCGATCGTATATGGCAAGGTCGGCTGGTGTGCGGGCACGCGACATCGCCGCAATCACTTTCACTACGCGTCTTACCAAATGCACTGTAGATATGCGCGGGAAACGGGTTGAAAACGGTCCACGTGTTGTATAATAGGTGGTGATTATTAGGTAATCACCGCTTCTAACACTTAGTATGAAGCATGGCAAGACCGAGCTCGCTTGGCTTGCAATTCTTACAAACTAAAAACCAATCGCTCATTATTGCCATTTAAATTTTATAAGTGAATAATACTTTGTCTGACTATACAATTGAGTATTTATATATTAAAATACTACGCAAAAATATTGCATTACAATTATCATATATCCTCTCATAGGTACACCTACTTATCTGTTTAACTTTGTATATTTCTGAAGTATCTTCATTATCGCGGTATGAATCATGAATGATAAAACAATCTAGCCCTTGAACAAATCATATAGTTGAATTTTAAAATAGCCGCCATTTATTAGAATATAATGAGTCACTCAAGCATTTAAAAATGCTTTTACTGTGACTTGAAATAATGTTTTAATATCAAAAGATACACAATATACAAGACGACGCGAAACATAATTAATTGATGGAATATTACATAAGAATAACTCCACCGAAGTATTAACAACAGTACGGTCAGGTCGCTTCCTCTTCACACTGCGCTAAATTCGTTTCAGCGTGATTTGTATTGTGCTTTCGTAACTTGGCTAAGCTCACGTAATCAGTATTACAAAGCACAAACAACATACGATACCCACACAATGCGACTCTATTACATACAATTATTGTATTTGAACACTTACAGTACATTATATTCTATACAATTATGCTTTTAGTGACCATTATATTTATAGTCTAACCTTGCGTTCAATAAAATAATCCGAGTCAATGAAAATAAAATGAATGTTGTGTTGTACATATTTTAGGACTCAGTAATGAATCCAGTTAAAAATGTCAAAATAATAATACTTTTTGTAATTCCAATGAAAAAGCTTAAACTGTATAATGACTAATACGCTATAAGTCATTTAATATCAGTACTTGCTATATTTTCTGTAATGGGGAAAACCCTGTAGGAAACCAACGTTGAAGTTACACTGGACTAAAACCCCAATATTCCGTCTCATCTTATCGGATGGAAGGGTCACGGCCACATTTTTTTATTCCGTACCTCCCACAGCAAACACTGTCTGCAAAAATGGGATGAAAGTCAGCAGGATTATTAAACGGGCATTCATAAAGTTATTGTATTATAGTTGCATATTGTAAGATGCTGCGTACGGTGAGCGTGGAAAAATTACTCAAGTAGCGTGTACACATAAAATTACCGATAACACACCGGTTAAGACCAACTTGTAAACTGGACACGCGTTATTCAAACACTAATAAAACAGTCAATGGCCTTGTGTTTCGATAAAACCGTGCAGTTTTCATATTAAAGTAGCAACAACTTGTATATATATTAAAGGTTAAAGTGTTAAGGTTAAGGTGTATGTACGCTGATGAGATGCACACAACAATATTTTTATCAAGAATGTTCAGTGATTGCAATGTAAAAAAAACTCGGATATATTTTTAGTCAACTCGTACAGTTATAAGGTATTTAAGGCGGTAAATAAATATTTTTAAACAGCTAAAACTTAAAGAAGTTCTTGTAAGAAAATATATGTGTATTCAAAGTTTTAATACTTAATATAATAATAATATAACACAAAAATAAACGTACAATTTATATTGCGATCCTGGTGACTTTATCTCAGTGACTTTGTTAAACTTTATATTCTACAGAAAAAATATTATCTACCACGCAGTTATTTAGAATTTTTTCAATTAAAAAAGCTTTTTTCCTATATTCGAAAACTTCCGGATTCCGGATTTCTGTGTCCGACTAACAATTAAAGTAAACTGTTATTCAAAATTTAAAATGTTTTCTAACTATTAAATTAAGAACATTTGGCATGCGACAGTTCTAAACAAATCTGGACAAGCAAAGCAAAGGAAACATGTATCAACGCATTTGATGCTTGTGTCTTTAATTTACATTTGGGTACAGGTAAATCTCACAATGAGTCATTTAACCCAAAGGTTTCTAACTAACGCGAATGACTTCATTCGACGCGTTTAACATGGTCCGGGTTTGTTCCAATTTATTTTTGTCGTCTTACATAAAACTGACTTTTATACCTACTCAAGATTTATACTGTTTATAAGCCAAGAGGACATAGATAGATATGTATTTTACCTATATAAGAATTGTTTACTTCGATAGACGGGATACCTCAAAGTGGTTTACATTTTGACGTCACCAAGAAGATAAAAATAGAATCTTGTATGCAGCTAAAGTATGAATGACATCACTTTGACGTAAGTGTTCATTTGAATACGTACACGAATTGACTACCTTTTTAATTGGATATTAATAATCACTATATCATAATAAATGTTTTGAAGTTTCATAAACCTGCCAGTGATAAAATGTATAAAAATTTAATTGTTTTCCATATAACATTCAAATCTTATTTCCGATTCTCTTTTCATATCATTAAATAATTACGTTCCCAATTATTTACTGATTTCATAATAGCCATCGTTCATTGCACTTTTGCATACGAAATGAACCAAAACCGAGGATTTCATTAAATTTAATTTAAATATAAAATCAGAACAGTTCACTTGATCATAATCAAGATGCATATCAAATTCACGTCATCGTTTAAATTAAGCATGTCAACGAGTCGGGTGATCTATGTGTATAGCTATGTGCAATCATCATATTCTCTATACAATGCGTTGTGTATTACAAAGGACGATGTAATTAATTGATGCTGTGTTTAATATCTATGGAATGCATAAGGCAGTTAACGTTGTCTATATGTATGTTAGGAATTTACATATTTAGGGAATAGGATACCCTTTTTATTTATACTTAAATTATCCTATAAAAATACCAATCACTTTTTAGCTCTTAAGTTATATGTATTCGCAAGGATTTTGTTTATATAATTTTTAAACATCTCATAAAATCAAAGTATTGATCACAGAAGGAAATTAAAATTTTATCGCGATTCAATAGATCATAATATGTCTCTCATACATATCATCATATGTACCTATGTTATGTATGAGAGAGAATAACAAGACAGAATACGAATTCGCAATGATCTGCGATGACGGAAGGCAAAATAAATAACATCATTATTATCCGGGCATATACTGTGAACGACATTTATTCATATCCATTGTTGCGATCGTGTTTTGTTCAATGTCGCGCAAAGAACGTTTCAAGCGATCCGTTTATTTTCTAGCATATTTTACATCTTTGATGTCTGACAGTAATGTTTTTATCATAAAGAATATTTTGCATTGCATAATTACGGTATCTATAGAACGAATTGTCACATGTCTATAGATATGAAACATTGAAAGAAACGCAAATTACTTCTTTACAATAAGCACAGCTAAACTCAAATTATTTAATTTGTAGTTTTACGGGTTGGTAAATAAATACTTATAATTGATTTTTTTATGTAGTAGGCATGCAATTGCATATCTACATAAACGAATGCCGGCACCGCTAGCTGTCCGCGCTATGCAAATGGAGATAATGCGTACCTACTAGCTAAGTGACCGGGTTGCTGTATATATCTACTAGCACAATGAGGCTAGTGACACAGACTAAATTATGTAGTGTACAACAGTGGCCATAGCGACGCGAGGCGACAGTTATTAATGACGACTATGAATATTTATACCACTTTTTATAAGATAATGGCTATATTCGAAATTGATCTATTAAGACAACTAAATACCTAGTATCTATAATTCTTTAGGAATCAGCCATTTTAAAACTGTTGCATGATCCAGATGCTAATTCGCGATAAGTTTTGAGATCTGATATAAATCCAGTGTCAAATAGTAAAATATGAGACAATCGAGATTAAATCTCAATTACACTCCGTACATTTCAATTTTATAGTTATTTATAATGAAGACTTCTAGATTTACCTGAAACATGACGATACATTTGTACATGTATAACTCATTATGGCTAAGTCTCTTATCAAACGATTTAAATACATTTAATGATTTTTCACAGAAAAAAGTCCAAAAACATAAACGGGTAACTTCATTCTTAAAATACTGCATCCTGTATTGAACCTTTGTAAAAAGAACAAATGAAATAGTCTTTTTATAAATGATATATCTATATTATATTTTATGTTACATTTTAATAAAAAAATAGATACTCACTGTTATTTTACAGGTAGTTTTCAATTTAGGACTATTCGATGGGATCAACTAAGTAACAAATTTCAGTCATAATTTTATACAGTCTCAGTCAGTAAATTTATCATCTACATTTGAAGCCCGTAAATATCGTGATTCGTAGTAAACGGTCCAAACAACCTAAAACAAGACGACCGAGTTGTATAATAAGCATCAGCAGCTAAAGCTATATTGGTTGTAGGTTTTGTCGCTGGCGTACGATCTGAGACAAAGAATTGCCAATTATTCCACCTGCCCCCACCGCACCTGGACCGGCTGCTCTTTTTATTTATTTCAACGTCGCCGATATTTTTATTGTTCGCATTCTCTCGCAACTCGATGAAGCCAAGATGCTATATTTTAAAATTCATGTTTGAATTAAATGTTACATCAAACTAAGCAAGGTGTTGATTTGTTTACGTCGCCCGTTCCTATACGCAGTCTAGCTAGATATACCTACGTTTAAGAACTTACCTGTTATAAGACTTTCTTAATAATAATAGCTTAATAATTTTTTTATGTAATTCTTCTTTCTTCTTGTAACCCTTACTACTTAGATCTACTGAGCATTCATGCTTTTGAGAAAAAAACCTTTCTTGCTATAAGTATAAATAATGCATTATGGCTATAAAATACTTCCTGTGTACAATTTTTAATTATATTCGTAGTCATTTCGAAAAATATAAAAAGCTTACATTCCTGCACAAGCACTTTTCTTGTAGTGTAAAACAATAATACAAACTTTACTTCATTTATTCTATTGTAAAAAATTCCTTGATTTTTGGTACCTTAGAACCTATTTTATAAGATGATTTGTTTATTAATAAAAAGCCAATGAACTTTCCTCTGATTTATATACGTGTGATATACTGTTGAAACTAGCCAAATAATAACTTGACATAATATTACAAAAAAAACGAACGGTATGACGCGCACGATGCGTCGACGTGGTTCGATGACCTCGTCGATATTTCTTAAAATTCACCGTGGAATCCACGCTCTTTTCGCTTTTTAATTGTAAGTAGTCAGCTACCTGGCGACAAGGTGATATGTTTCCAGGGAAAACGCAGTCGCGATGTCACGCTGGCATTACGATAACGGAACCTGAAGAATTATTGCTATGGAACGAGCACTCCTGCCTAACAAATTTATGAAAATGTTACGTTGGGTAAATATTACAAAGTTGCCTTTAATTTTGATTATATACTTACAAGTGCGAAAATGCGGGTAATTTAAAATTCAAATTAAATAGAAACCTAAAGCAAACTGTCAGACACGCATGATCTATGGATTTAAATTCTATAGTATATAGAAAATACAATTTGGTTATAAAATACGATAAAAAAAACAGCTAATATCGCTTTGTAATCGTTTGTTGTTATAATATTTAAGACTAGTTGACAAAACTATACACATAGGTAGTAAAGTCAGAGGAATCTGGCAACGAACCAAAACGCAGAATAAATAGAGCAAGAGTAGGTAGATTAAAATATTACTATGACACATGACTTATTCAACGTTAACTAACTTGACTGCTTGATCTTATCGCGTTGTCAACAATCGATCAATTTGTCACATTTAACTAATTATCGTTTATCGTTACATGAAACTGATTAGTTTTTTCTTTGCAATAGAAATGTAACTACCAAAATTAGATCTAAATGTTCGTCGTCGAAATAATTTTTTTAAAAAATCTGTAAGGAGCGAGCTATTTCAATAAGGACTAATGTACACGCCTATATACGTATATATTTATGTATAAAGTCTGTATACTCTATATTTATAATATTTAAAAATACATTGACGAACCGCGACCCTAACTTACGAGCACTCGATGATGTTTAGTCGATTATAATTAGCCGCGCTCCCGACCCGACCGACCTATGGCCCAAGCAGCAAGCGCAGAGAAAGCGGAAATAGTCTATTCTGAAAGGGTACTTCCACTCGCTTCGGTATTAAAAAAACATAGCTATGCATTATTCTTATTACAATAAGTCATGTTTTATACAACAGATTTTTTTTTAATATTTGTCTTATTAAGGCTTATCTATACCTTAAAAAAACTTAAAACTGTATACAAATATAAAACTTAACTTTAAGCAAATTAATTATTAATATAGCTACATGACACGAAATACTAGCCGGTACCGTACATCAGTACCTATCTCGATTCATTTATTCTTGTTTCAAGGTCGTTCATTCTATATATACCATACCTTACAAAGAAAAAATGCAATATGAATAAAGAAAAAAATATGTCACTTATGACTCGCGTCAGCCGGCTGCAGCGCGTGCCTGCGCGGGAAGCGGCAGATGTGCGCATACGGCCACCTATGCTCTACCTTTGCATACACCTCTGCAACTGCGTCATTATCATCTTATTATCATCCGTTTCTATCGGCCTCAAACACCTTATAATTCACCTAATAAAGATAGCAATTTCTTGCTATCTATGCTTCTCATAAGACACCGTGAAATACAAGGAATTGTTTGAATCCGTTTTGTATCCGTTTGCTTTAAAGATCCAACACTTTATAGCCAGATTATTTTGTTTTTTTAGCACAAGGAAATATATATTTAGTTGTTTTGTTTTGAGAAATTATTTATTTAGTAGCATTCCTATAAAACAAATTTACATAAAATAAGGGACTTTATAAAAATACACAATAAAAAAGATGACAATACACAATAATGACAATAAATGACAATAACAAAGTAACTATCTAACTTTTTAAAACAAAACAAGATGACACGGTCAATTTGAGGAACCTCCACCTTTTTGAAGTCGGTTAAAAAAGAGGCGATGTAGATTTTAAATTGGAAACCAATTATATATCTTCTACCTATCTTCTTTTAAAAGCGGAACAGCTAACACATCTGAGTCTCGAGAAATAATAAGAAATCGTTGCTATATTTAGTACATTAGTACTATGAATAGACGCGTCCACGATTCGTGGCCGTGTAAATCTTCACCCAGCTAATGTAATACAAACTCGATGCAACAAACATCTGAGCCCCTAAAGCAATAAAAATGTTTCCTGATTTACAACGTACTAAGATTGCAAAATCCGATTTTAATAAAGCAGCAGATAGGTACATATATAAATAACTTTGGGTAATAGTATCCATTCGGCTAATGTCATCTCACAATAGACGCAACAGTCTTAAGTTACTATACATTATGACAATCATTATAAACTATCTAACTTTCATATGCGCGCGAGCGGTATTATACACAAATTTATTACATATAGTGAGAGGAAAATATGATCAAGATACGACTTTTACGATTAGTGTAAAGGTATTCTAGTTGCCGTAAAGGGCAGAAGTGATGTGTCGACACATGCCGGTACCGCAATGCGGCAATGCTACTATGTACATGTTATATGCTTATAATAAGTATTATAAATTTAACTATTTTAGTCAATTAAATAGTATATAATCGTAACACCATATTCATATGTGTTACTTTAATTGGTTTATGAGAACTCCAAGAGACATAGGTAAACTTTGTTGGGCAAGTTAGTGTTAGAAAATTTAAAAAAAAAAACAGATTTTGATAGCAAATTTGCGTAAATACGCAATGAGTTCATACCCCAGTATTTATCCGGAAAACAAGATTTGGGACAATAAAAAATAGGTGTTGGCGTCAAAGCATTCAATATGTTAATAGAACCGCAGAATAATATCTTATTTGATCCAGATGCGGTTTAGTCGAAGCGTTTGCGACCGATTGAGTTGAGGTGTCGGACGGATGCGTGCGATTATAATTAGGATTGTATTTCTGATTCCGACGAAGCTCTGTATGGCGGGTAACGTCGAATTCCATCTGAGTCATTGTGCTCGTTCTGTAGCCTTTATTTTCGTAAAACACTCAACCCTTTAATGCTCATCATTGTTTCGTTTGTATGCGTCTTCCGCACTTATCAAATTATCGAATACAACATATTAAGGATTTCGATTATTTATTCCTTAATTGGATGTGCACAATTTTGGTTTTATTAAAAGATTAAATTAAATAAATTTTATTAAAATAAATATTCACGGTACTGCGCGCGCGGTTTATACCCGGACACCAGAAGGCCTCGAAATTGGAAAGAAAAATCATAGAGAACAAATAAAAAAACGACATACATACTTATAAATGTAGCGAACTAAACCGCAAAAGTGCACAAAAACAAATAATTTGCTGTAATGTAGTGTGATGGAAGCGAGCCGGTTGCCACGCGCGATTGGCGACATATTTTCCAAACGAAGCGCGGAACAGGTTTACGCATAAGGGACGTGCCTGTATGATTGCGATTCTGACATGCTCGGTTACTATATTGCATTAAACGAAGCTAAATGCTAAATAGATTTAATAGGTTACTATTAAACCAGCATCGAAGGATGCTAAGTCTTAATTCTATCCGATCTTTAGCAGTTTCTGAAAATTTTTAGGAAGACTATCTATTTGTAAATGGATTTGCATGTAAAAAGTCATGATAATGATTAGGTACATGGACATATTTTATCTAACTTATGACTTATTTTTTTTTAATATTCACAAGGTTATCGTTGCCGCCAAAAAATACATAAGTACCTACCTAACAATTAAATCAACTGAAAATAAAGATATAATTTTACAGAAAAACAAAATCGTTAAGGTTTTTATGATAGATACGTAAGGTTTATTATCAAATGATCATTTTGTAACATCATGGTTACGTTTAATTTTTCTGCAAGATAATCGCTTATCTGAAGAATGACGTTTTGTAAAACGTTTAAATGATATTTCATGATTTTCTTTAGATATATATACATACATACTTTAATAAGGAATTAGTTTTGTAGTTGTACCTATTTCAAGTCGTACGAAAATTTTAAGTTTAAAAACAAATACAATCCAATTCGCAATTGATAAGTAGTTGTAATCTATTCTTTAATATAAATAAACATTTCAATATAACATAGGAGATAGTCATTTTTTATCTGAGTGTTATCAATACTAAATATTATTAACAATCGGTGAAAATTTGCACACTCAATTGCAATTTTTTAAGGTTTGATATAATCACGTAGGAATCACCGACATGTACCTACTACAACAATGGATATTTAGAGTATGTAGGTAGGTAAGTATAAATTAAATTGCGCTACGTGCTTTAATGTTGATAGTTCACTATCAGATACAATTCAACGTCACACATTATCACAATGATAAGATTTCGGTAGAGCTCGAGGAATTCGAACTTAACACGTTTTAATCGTTCTTCATGTTCAAAAGAGAATCGCATTCTTTTCCACTGAGAAAAGTCTAAATTAATTGTTACTAAACGACGCTACAGAAAAATATAGTTTATTATCTTAAACCGAAATGGAACTTGATGAAAAAATCTAAGATTACACGCTATTGTTCTTTGCCCAATATAAGAACACTTACCATATTATTCAACAAGTCTAATTGATAGAATTAATAGAAAGAAACGGCTCAAAATTAGTATTGGCATTAGATTTGAAAGGTCATTTATGAATGGAGTCGAGTCGAGGACATGTCGGGGAGGCGCATCGGAACGCGGACGACGCGACGACGTGCGAAACGCGAGTACGATCGCGCCGCTTTCCCGACTTTCCAGCCGACGTAACCGACAACTGGCGGACAAAAATGTGAACGACGAACGCTCATACGGATAAGTTTTCTAATGACTTTGTTATTCGTTTTTAAATCGCAAATTTTAAAGCTATGTATATTTTTTTACATGATATCTTAATCTTTGCTATTTCGTATAACATTACTTCAGTATAAAACTTTATCTATTGAAGTCATTGCTACAGTTCAATGGAATAAATGGAAAATACTTTACTAACGTTAAGCCCAAAGTTTATATAGATCGTCGCAATAAATTAGGTATATTACATGAATCAGTTGATACGTGTTAAATGAATGCGAAATGCGTGCACCGAAGAAGCAAGGACATCGCAGGACGAGTTACTTGTCCTCTATCGTCATGCGCAGGTAGCGACCAGAGGACGAAGGCGACATGACCATTGTTTATCACTGTTAATTATTATGCTTCAACTTAGACGGACGCTCGGCGAATTTCGAGAGCCGCATCAACCCATGGAAAAAACTGTCAATCTTTTTTCTACCTGAGATTTAAAAATATTCTTGTTGTAAATGGCATTTGATTTCAATATATAAATTACGTTATCATTATTTTAATAAACAATTACGCATTATCTGCTTTCATATTTGGTTATCAAAATCAAAGTACATAATAAGGTTTGCTACAGTATACTGCGACTATCACACTCGCAGTATCGCGCTCGATTGAGGACCGTTACGTGAAATGAAATGTCGAGTGCGCGGGGTGGAGCATGAAACCGACATGGCGACGACGTCCGAGCTTGGCCGACTACTAAATGCCTAGACGACGACACCAGCGGGGGGCGAGGGGGTGCGCCACTTTATCGCGCCGAGCTGGCAACGCCGCGCGGGGTGGTATCCCCCCGCGGCGCAACCTCTCACTCACCGTCGCCGGCTTGCCAACCAGTGTTACCTTTGACGGTCGAACGTGTGGTTGTCTGGTGCCAGTGACGTCGACGTCGACGCTCGTGCAACACGTCTATGATGTTTCGATGAATTTTGTTGGACTTGTGAGTCAATGATAATATTTCATTTATTATCATCACACCTGGAACACAGTGAAAAATTGTGACCTAACCCTGGATTGGATTTTTGGATTACATGTGAAGTGACGTTTTTAAATATTAAATATAAACAGTGCAGTGAACGAAATATTCAAAGTGACATAGTTTTGGATTTGGATTGTTTGAAGCAGCATCACTAATTATTTATTCCGCATTTATACAGACAAATACGACTGTGGAATTTGTTTAAGGTGTGTTTACCTACGTGTAGAAATAGAAGACAAATGGAACATGAAAAAAAAAATCATGGAAAATTGATTACAAATCGATTATACATCGCTTACTATGAAACGAAAAATAAATCGGCCAATTTACTACTCAATATTTTTATGATTTAATGCAAGTGACAAAAAATATTTTTTCGTGTGAAAAACAAAACAATTGTCTTCCTTTTTAAAAATTTGGCGTTAATTATCGTTTCATAGTTTGTTGACGTTGCCAACTTAACCACTAAAATCCTTCTATGAAAAAGGCGAAAACATTAGCTCACATATTGCAAGTGAAATCTATAAGCCATAAGGGAAATCCTTAGAAATCTTGTGACCAAATTGAAGGTACATAGAGCTACGTCATGTTTCAGGAGGAGTTTTAAAACGACAGGACGGCGAATTCTGCTAATACGGCTGGATACGCGAGTCACAATATTAGCTATACGGGAGCAGGAGCTCCCGATAGTGGAAAACATATTTCTTACCAAGAAAATATAGGATACAGAGTAAACACGCAAAGGTAAGTACCGTACACAAAATTTTACTATTTAAATAGGTGTATTGAAATCATACATCAGACAAAATAATTATCAGGTTATAAAATTTTTAAAAACTTAAATTAATAATTAGATAAGTCAACTCAAAAATACAACGTTAAGAAAAGTTTATTAAAATTTGTTAGGTTTGATTAAATTCTAATATTTAAAATAAGGATGATTATACGACAAAAAATATCAACAAATCCTTACAATTCCTAAAACACCGCGAAATAATGAATATTTACGTAATAAGCCAACGTTTATAGTTTAATACACAAATAGTCGTATTTTTTTTCCATATAGCAAAAATAGTGGCGTGTCGTCGGGACAACTTAAAATTAGTTGTGAACATTGTATACGAATACCCGTCCATAAAATCGCCAAGCGCGCATCACTGCAATTATAATGAAAGAATGAAATGTGCTCTTCCATTCACACGCATAAACGCTTTCGGCGCCCTCTACGCACACAAATGCCAAAGAGCACTCACACAATCAAAATGTTACTAACACAACGACACGGCTACTCGTACACTATAGCACTGGGAATGCAAGCGGTGACTGCACTTCAGATTATAAACACAAATAAGTTAAATGAAAAAGGTATACGATTTTAATTTAACAATTATATTATACCAGCTAGCCCCGCTTGTATTTTTGGGGTGAAATTGATAAAAATCAGTCCAGAAATTTAAATATAAACAAACAAGTTAGCTCTTTAATATTGATATATAAATAACAATAATTACATTTAATTATATTTTAATCATGTGTATACATTACGAAAAGTTGTGTTACCTTTTTTAGTAGTAAATTTATATCGTTAATGCTTATATCAAAACGACAGTATAAAGGTTAAATACAAAAAAATCATAAGCAGGTGTTAAGTCGGAGTGTGCAATTGCTTTGTTTGTACCTTTACAAACAGCATATTGTTAATCGTTACTACAGTTATACAAAACCAATAAGCTAATAATAATATTACGGTGGGGCATCAAACAACGTTGTGTTAGACGGGACTACAGGAAATAAGGTACAAAAACTGCAACGGCTGATACGTCTAGTTATGAAAAAAAAAATATATCAATATATGCTTTACTTCGACATGTTTTATTTTTGTTTATTATATATAATTATTAAATAGAGTTAAGTATTACTTAACATTATTTGACTAAGCGTGCTATAGTTACAAATTAGTTACCGCTAATCGAATCGTGGGAAAATATGTCGACTTTTAACGGGCATGACCGTGGGGCGGATACTCAGTCAATGTAGAACTACGTGTATCCCACCACGTGCTCAATGTAGCTTATAGGAAGTAAAAAATAAAGAAATAATTATATTTGGCAATAAAGACTGCATTTTAGTTAAAAATAAAAAGATTGATAGTTGATATCATTCAATAAATGTTGACTGAAAATTTAAAATATAACATAACAATATTATATAATTAACGTCTCTTACTTTGAATGACTGACTCAAAATTATAAAACAATCGTTTATTGTAATAATAATATAAAGTATTAGAGGTTTCATTATAAAGCCCCATATTGACGTGAACGGGCCCACTTACCCTTAGCGGGCAACTACGCGAGTCGACCCTTCCCGCTCATTGTGTCGCATTCACCCTAGAACGGGCGCCTCCATTTAAAACCCCCGGAATTCGCTCCTTGAACATGATTCATTCTCCCACAGTTCACGGCGTCAATTGACGTACATGAGATATAATCATAAAATATTATCGTAAATCAAATAATAGTACTTACAATAAAATAATTAAACAACTTATATCTGATATATGTACATACCTAGTTCATGTACATATTTTATAACGTTAAACTTTGTTAATCTAAAAAAATACATATTGCAGTTTGTACTAGGTTTGACTCTTCTGGCCACCTTGATATTATTTATCGATAATATCGACTCGATAAGATATAATTAAATGATTATTATAAAATGCGCTGGCAATGTGCATACAAGCTACGATGTTCAAGTGGCTCTTTGGACAAGGGTGACCAACTGTCATAAAACTGTAAGGGCGTAACGGCTAACTAATTCTTTGTAAAAAAATAAATAGGATATCTTTCATACAAAAAATAAATGCACACGTGATTTTAATCACTGCCAATTAGCTAAGAATTCACGTCTGCGCAACTATCTAAAATTAACTGCAGCCTATGTATCAAAATACGTACACGTTACTCGCACATCTCTCAATAGTATGCCAAACACCTTCCAGCTTCTTGAAATAGCCGCAGTCATCACATTGATTTATTCTCTGTTAGACACAGTTCATTTCAAAGAGAATTTCCAAAACTGCAAATATCTTTTAATTTATACGAAAATAAAATTTAAACCGATGCCTCTCAGCCGATTAGGATTTTCGACCCAAAAATTGGTAAAATTCCCAGAATTGCTTCAAAAACGTTCGCAACGTCTATACATAATATGTATTTTGAAAGAGGCGTAAATGATTATTCGGATGTGGTACCACTTTTATAAAAAGAACGCCAGGATACAGAGCTTTTTTTGGTGGCACACATTATGATCGGCAACAAAAAGGTTCATACAGCACTACAAAAAGATATAAAAGACGGACAAGGTTTACCTAAGGAAGGGTCCTTGTAAATCATTTGCAGTATCGATGAAAGGCACGTTACGAGTTAAGCATTGTTGACTAAAGTTGTTATTTTCACATTGATTTTATTTTAAATTAAATTATAAACCCAATTGCATGTTTTAAAAACAATATGTTAAATAATAAAAATGATATTAATCATATTTCTTTATACTCACAAATTTTACCACCATTGTTTCCACACATACAAATAACAATGTAACTAGTGTGTTTATTGGGCTTTTGTCGAATGGAAGTTATTAGAAAGGGCTCGGGAATTCGCCCTAAAAGGAGTTCACATGAGTCTGTCTCCCACTTCGGCGCCATACAAAAAATCAAACATCCCGCCAGAAACACAGGGGTAACAACGCGTCCATATTGATTTTTTGTCTCATTGTTCATACAATAATAAAACCATAATATGATCGTGTAAAAAGCAAATGCGTTCAAAATTTAGGTTACATATTAAAGTCTGAGTTTATTAATAATAATCGACGCGTTGACGTGTGGTATGTAAAATGTTCGGTTATGCAAGGCCATTTGCAATAGAATAGATACTTACTATTGATATCGTGAGTAAAACAAAGTTAAAAATATTTTATTATTAATTACGTAATCACGTTAGATCCTAATATTGAAGTAGACAAAATTAAAGTTGATTAAAATAACTATACATTACGAACAACAGTCAATCAAAGCGAAATATTTGTTTTTTAGGGAAGATCCTAAGCATAATGAAATAATTATGTAGTTTAATCCTACAGCACTATCATGCTGTAGGAATAAACTCTATACCATTTAAGTATATTCATGTATTGATGTAGACGTAAAGCAATAATAATAATGTGTTGTTTTTCTTACATTTTAGCAGCTATGGGTGCCACGGCGGTTCGGGCGCGATGAGCGGCGGGGGCGAGAACACGCAGTTCGGCGCCACCGCCGCGATGGTTGCCGCGGCCACGACGGCCGCGATGCAGGACTCACAGCAGTTCTCGCAGGTAGTTGTTCATACTAATTTCTCAACTATATGCACCTTAAATGCACATGAACCTAAAAGACCTTAAAGGTAACAACATTTTTGTTACAGATGCAAAGTAACATGGCTATGGGAAACCCCCAGTATGGCGCGATGAATGGTTACAGTCAGCAGCGTAGCCATAATCCTGCAATGACAGGAATGGGTATGGGAAATACTGGGAATATGAATGGCATGAATGGTATGAACAGTTTGTCTAACATGACTGGAATGGGGCAAATGGGAACTGCCTCTATGAATGGAATGAATCCTATGGCACAGATGGCCAATATGGGGATGCATGCCAATATAATGTCTTCGCAAATGGGACCTGGACAAATGGGAGGGTCTACAAAAATGGGTCCTGGATATCAAAGGCGGCACGCTCCTTATCCAACTGGAACAATGCTCATGGGGACAAGAAAAAGTCAGTACATGGGAGGCCAACCTGCTTTTGGTCCGGGCCAATATCCTTCTGGATACGGAGGGAGGCCCGGCTTTCAAGGACAATATCCTCCACAACAGCCCCTTGGACCAAGTGGAAACTTTGGTCCGACCATGCGAGGAAACATAAGACAATCAACTCCACCGTACTCTAATCAAGGACAATATTTCAATGGTAGTGTGCCGAATCACTTTCCACAACATCAAACAAATTCTGGACAGTATGGGGGACAATACAGTGGGCAATTCGCACAAGAGGTAGCTATGCGAACAAATAGCTATCAGCACAGTCCAGTTCCTGGTAATCCTACACCGCCGCTCACACCAGCGAGCAGTATTCCTCCATACATTAGTCCGAATGCCGATGTTAAACCTCATTATAATGACCTGAAACCACCAATGGGCATGCAAAGTAAGTTAGATATATTAGGAGATTATTGTTATATAATTATTTTTTTCTTTTTAAAACCAAAAATGATTTATGAATTACAGACGATGAGCTTCGATTAACATTCCCTGTGAGAGACGGAATCATATTACCGCCATTTAGATTAGAACACAATTTGGCAGTAAGCAATCATGTCTTTCAACTGAAACCTACAGTCCATTCTACATTAATATGGAGGTAAATACTATAAATTAATTTAAAAATTAAAAATTATACTTTACCAGATATACATTACTGGTTGTTTTTCTTAGGACCTATCAAATAATGAATTATAAATTTTCATAACTATTTCATTTTACAGATCGGATCTTGAACTACAATTAAAATGTTTCCACCATGAAGACCGTCAAATGAACACGAATTGGCCTGCAAGTGTGCAGGTATCAGTAAACGCAACACCATTAATAATAGATAGAGGTGAAAATAAAACATCACATAAACCATTGTACCTGAAAGAAGTATGTCAGCCCGGTAGAAACACAATCCAAATTACGGTTTCCGCGTGTTGTTGTGTAAGTATTCAATACATTGTGCATTTATTTCGATTTAGATATTAAAAATAATACCTTTATTAATTATGACTTCTCTTTCCAGTCACACCTATTCGTTTTGCAATTAGTACACCGACCCAGCGTAAGAAGTGTTTTACAAGGCTTATTGAGAAAGCGATTATTGACGGCTGACCACTGTATTGCTAAAATTAAGATGAACTTTAATCAAACGTCTTCTAGTGGAAATAATAATACTAACACTTCAAACGATAGAGACAGTATTGAACAAACTGCTTTAAAAGTTTCGTTGAAGTGTCCGATTACTTTTAAAAAAATCACATTACCTGCACGAGGTCATGAATGTAAACATATACAATGTTTTGACTTAGAATCTTACCTACAATTGAACTGCGAGAGAGGTTCATGGAGATGTCCTGTTTGCAAGTAAGTATCGATGTGATTAAAATTTTGACAAATTATATAACATGTATGTATGTGATCTAGAATAGAAATCTAAAAAATACTTTGTTTTTAGTAAACCGGCTCAATTAGAAGGATTGGAAGTAGATCAATATATGTGGGGTATTCTTAATACATTGAATAGTTCAGATGTTGATGAAGTAACGATTGACAGTGGAGCTAATTGGAAGGCTGCTAAAATTCCAACAAACACAGGAATAAAGGTAATTAAATTTATTGAATACTTAAAAGTTATAAGAACTCTTTATGGCACTTGTGCCATAAACAGATTTCTGAAAAAATATCTTTTTTTTTAATAATATAAAATAATTTTCCAGCAAGAAGATGACAGCAATGACAGTAGTGGCAAGCGAAGTAAAGCTGTGTCACCAGGATCTATGAACATGCCTACAATGAATAATTGGGACATGAATCAAGCCCTGTCACCGTACCTTCCCCCAGATATGAATACGATAGCAAGTGGGTCTATGATCTCGTCTTACCAAGGTAGCCAAAACCGGACTTCTGGATCCAACAATCAAAATTACGATTTTGGAATGAACAATGGTCCGGGAAGCAATGAATACGTGGGAAATGGGCCACTATCACACCTCAACGAAAGTGTTAATTCTTTGGATCCCTTGAATGCAATGGAGAAAAGTCTTAACGATCAGGTACACATTTTTTATTTCAGTATAAAATACTATGTAAGAGATGGCAATAAGTGAAATTATATTTAGACAAAAACCCCTTCACTTCACTATATTGATAATTAAAATAATCTTTTAATTTTAGATGCCTCACACACCACATACCCCTCATACCCCTGGGTCTGCACATACACCGGGAGGAGGTGGTGCTCATACACCTGGTTCCAGTCATACGCCTGGGCCTCCATCAGTAGGACACCATTCCCTTAACGACGTTGATATTCCAGCGGACTTAAACTTTGACCCTGCTGCAGTAATAGACGGCGAGGGGACTGACAACTTAAATGTAAGTTTCGATAATATGAAC
Source organism: Eurema mandarina (assembly GCA_018238005.1). Classification (NCBI taxonomy): domain Eukaryota; kingdom Metazoa; phylum Arthropoda; class Insecta; order Lepidoptera; family Pieridae; genus Eurema; species Eurema mandarina. The sequence goes on along the minus strand of DWAJ01000022.1, from coordinate 13,187 downwards.
GGTTAAGATAATTTTCTGTAATAAAATTGACACATGACTCTTAAAACAAGCAACTTGTACTAAAAAGTTAAATAAAATCTATTTTTTACAGCTGTTACCAGAAACCAGTGTTGATCCTATGGAATTACTTTCTTACTTGGATGCTCCAGCTCTTGGTGAGCTTCTGGCCACACCACCTTCATCATCATCGTCAGCAGGATCACACCCACCACGGGCACCTTCATCTGATGATTTATTAGCACTCTTTGAATGAGTAACGAGGTTGTTTCTGGGCCCTTAAAAATAAAGATTTAATAGCTACATATTTAATTGGTTAAAAACATGTAGAAATTAAATCTTTCTTATAAATAGCGGCCTAGTTTAACGCCTGTCATGCTCCGTAAAAGGAGTTCCACATTGTGATATTAGGTTTTAGTTTATTCTCTATGAGCCTCGACGTTGAATGTCACAGACCGTCTTACAAGTGTATCCGACGTAGCAAAGCTAATAGAATCTCTCGCTTGTAAAGACGTGCTAAATTAAGTTAGCAAATTGTGACATTGGACGTGGTCAAATATAGCATCTTGTTCAAACAACGATGTTGGAGAAAAATATATAGTTATACTAAGTAGATAAGGTCCGAGGTGTGGCGAAGGCATCGCTAGCCATAGACACTGCGATGTTGTGTATGTATAGTTCCTCGCGCCACTGCGACAACCGTGGCGCACCCGAGCTCTAAATATTCTAAAGAATAGCATAAAATAATTAAATTAATTCTTTTATCCTCTTGTTCAATATAGTGCTATAATTAGATTTTCGTGTCTAATATGTATAGTCTACCATTTGTACATAGCAAGAAAAGTTTATTTTACTTTACTAGTTCTTTCAATAGCCATGAGACCGTAATTCGAAAATGTAAATATAGAGATTAGATTATTAGTTGCGGTGCTCGCGAGTGGCAGTATGAATTTTATAGTTCCTAAATCTAAAATATTTGCGAAAGAACTATATCGTTCAGATGCCCCCAAAAAGTATTTCTTAACATTTTCACATTTCTGCATTTTTTAAATATTAAGACATGCTAGGATTCGTGGGTATGTAGCTACTCGCTTATTGGGTGATACATTCTAAATGAATTGTTTGAAATCAGTATATAGTAACTAAATGAGTTGCTAGACTATATTGTAAATGTGAGTGCAAAAACACTGTTAAATTATTTTGCGTTACGTGAATTGAATGATAGAAATATATTTTAATTTCTATGTTAAAAGAGTAATGAACTGTATTATTTGTAAATATGATATAGTTAAGAATATTATATGATCTAGTTATATATTTAGAACATGGCAGATACTTATATATAAAACGGCCAGTTTTAGTGTAGAATTACTAAACTAAAAGAAATCTACACATGGTTTTACATGTACAGAACACCACTACAATTAAAGTTGCATAGTTAAAGCAATCAGAGTACAGATACCAAAATAAATTTTAAAACATTTTATGACCTATTCTGTTCTTCTCAAATTTTCTATCTCTACATACTTTCATATAATATAATAAAAAAAGTTTTCTAATAAATTGTCTAAGACCATATAGGTACTTTATTAAGTAAAAAAACCTCTATATTACTGGTACCTTGTGATATACTCAAATATCAAATATTAAAATTTTATACCATAAAGAAAACTGATTTCATGAGAATGGTACAAAATTTCACAAGTTTCTTGTAATGTAGATAAAAATAAATAAATTAAAGAAATTATTTTATCTGTACTCTGATATTGCACATCAGTTCCAGTATCAACAATGTAATTTTACAGGTTAATTTATTAAAACAACATCACATAGTGCTCATCTAATATTAATATTATTTAAAATTCTATCCAGGTGTTAATAAGCAATAATATAATAAATGATAAAATATACAGTGATAATTAATAATAAAATCACAACTTTCAATGTGTTATTTCAAAAAATTATTTAAGAATGTTATTTTTTTACCAAATAGATGAGCATTAAGTTGAAAAAACGTACTTATTTCACCTATTTTCAAATGTTTGCCTTATTTAGCAATCTAATTGAGCCATATTAAGAAGTTTTATCAAATTTGTAGGTTTCCACTACCATGAATAGGAATTTGTTGAAATAATTACTGTACATTAATAATAAAATCTTCTCTGAGCAATAAACATTTTAGTTAAATTATATATTTTAACTGTTAATTACAGTAATGGAGTATAATAAAATATTTATGTAAAAATATCTTCAAATTAGATTTTCATAAATTTTGTCGATTCTAGTTCATGTATACAAATTGGTTAATTGTGCAATTTCATAAACGCTAGTACTATGGCTGCCTCTTTAGATTTAGTCATCTTTTATGAAACAATAAATTAGCATTATATAAAGCTGTGGTCAATGATTTAATAATCTGCTATTGACAGTATTGATTCTAAAATGATGAACTTTTACATAATAAATTAAGCAAATTTTGAAATTGATCACTGCTTGAGGAATAATATACTTTTAAGGGACCTTCAATTCCAACTAGCTAATTCTATTTATTGTAGTTAATGTTACTACTGGATGGATCAAAATACTGATTTTTAAATGACCAAATAGTACTTTTTATATGTTTACCTGTTTTAGGTGAAATTAATGTAACTAATTGGTAAATATCATAAACATGTAGAGCATATCACAGTGAACAGGACACAAGGATCATATTGAAATGATCCATCCAAGAGAGTAAATTTCTTACAATATATTTTGTTAAATATTATGATGAACTAATATGGACATTGTTGAATTGACAAATGTTAAAAAACGACATTTGAAAATAAGTGAAAATGATTCTAATATGCAACCATGACTTATATTTGTAGTTAATACCCTGAACTTATTGTGAATACTAGATATCTGGTTCCCCACTGAAATTCATTTCTAAATATGTAAAATGGCAAAAAAATACATAACATTTTTATGTTAGGTATTAAAAATAAAATGATCTTAAAAATTATATAATTTTTTATTACTTACCCCAATAATGGCCACCAGTAAAATTTTGGTTACATTTCAAAACTGATGTTTTATTAACTCAAAACAAAACATGCTAGAAAAAACATTATTTTCTATATAAAAATAAAAGTAGGTACATAAATTAAATGAATTGTCTTTAACGACACTAAAGACACACTCGTAGTGATTAAAAATTAATACTCTTAGTCATAGACGTATTTATTAACGCTCCTAGTACAAAGACTGTTTTTCATAAAATACGAATAATTCGATACTTCAAAACATAATTATTATGCTATGCTATTTGAAGAAGCAGAATATGTGTAAAATTGTTTTAGTATTAGTGAAGTACAATAATAATTAATTACTATTTACTGCATACTTACAATTAATTTGTTAAATGAAAAGTGAAAACTGAAAAGGGCGCGCACAAATCACAATACTATTAAGTATTGACCAAAGAGAATGTAATATCTATTATCTAGTCTCTAGACTCTACGTTTAATGTAATGTTTATTCATTATTGTTTATTGACCGCTTCACTATTTTTTTTTAATTTGTACAAACATAGACCTATTACTTATTATTCAATGTAAATGTACCTATCCCAATTCCAAAGTTTATACTAACCAGTCTATTTCCAGTACATATTTATACTATTTTAAATAAACACTGGTACGTTAAATAATAAATATTAAAATATAATATCTAAATTCTACGTACCTATGTAGGAATTGTCATGGCAGATTCGAGACTAATTATTTGTAATACATTTTAGATCCGGCAATTTTTAAAAATATAATTATTTTAATATGGTTCCAAAAAAAAAAAGTTTTAAAAAGGTATGTATGTAAGTTTGTTTTATCATGGTACACTATTAATATAGATGTATATTATGACAATTAGCCTTTCAAACTACAGTTTAGTCTCTAACTCTACTACCTATGTACGGAAGTTTACCCTCATTTTATGTTTATTTACATTAAATTGAAACTACCCAAATGAAGTAAACAATTTTACAATGTAATGTATAAAACCTCATTATTAGATTATAAAGTATTTATGTACAGAAAATCAGATGTGTAATATAAAATACCATTTAATATAATTATTTTAAGGTATTTTGTAAAATACCAAATACCAATAATTGTATTTCCATGGGGAGTGTCAAATAAAGAAGTCAATAGATTAATCTAGACTTAAATGTATCAGTATTGAATCACACCAAGTGAGTTATCTATTTTGATGTAAGGAATTTTTGAATTTGTTAAATTTATTATTAGTACATTTTGTTGATATCTCTTTCTATTTTTTCATATATAAAACCTACGTTATGGCAATTAACTGTAGAGTATAAATAATTATATTACTCAGATAAAATATGTTCTTGATGGCAATACTGAACATGACACAGATTGAAGAAAGCACAGACAGCGAGCTCAATCTTTGAAGTTTGAAGTTTGAAGTCTTTGAACAGTCAACAAGTAACTCGGTTCGAAATAAGACAGGTAACGTTGCGCTGACCTGTCTTACCGGTTATACGACGCGATACGATCGAACGAACGTCTTTTTACATAGGTATTAAAACGAACTAGTTATAGCTTTAGTGATACAAATTCTAAGTAAACAATTGTGACGCCACAAAACTTCTATATTGTAACTTGTAAGAGGCTGTTACTGCAAATTCAAAATTAAGGACATTTCCCGCGAATTGGATTTACACAAGTGCATGTCGATGCTGATGTTGTGAATTGTGTGGTAAGTCTAAAAACCACTGCAATTACTTCTATTGCTGTTGTAAACTATATATTTGATAAAAATCTAAATTGATTCTCACCTCGATAACTCTACTTACTGCTCGTAATCTAAACTGAGTCGAACTTTAGCAGAGAGACTATTCGTAAATTAAAATATTAATAAGGAAGTTGATTTTTGACTGAAATTTTCACATTTAATTTCTTTACAAAAACTTAGAAGCACTCATCCATGGATACTGGTAATGTGGTAATGGCGCTGGAACCTGAAGGGTTTTCTTAATCTTATAGCTTATCTCTGGAGTTTTTTAAATATTATAATATGACAGGTCTGTCTAACATTAGCTTTTTTAGAGTTTTGATCTTCATCATTTGTTGAGGGTTTCCCCTCAAGCACATCGTTTAATATAACTATTTGTATACATACAAAGTTTGACGAGTGTTGCTAAAACTAGATTTATTTTAATTTCGACCTATGTACATATGTGTTTGTTTCCTTAAGTAAAGCTTAGATTTTAAAAATATTTTATTTTGCTCAAATCTGAACATTTTATAGGTATTTTTAATTTAGAGACTAGCTGTATCATAGGTAAACCTAACTAGTTTTTTTGACAAAATCCAGTTTTATATTATGAGTTGTAAAAGTCACAAGTGGTTGTTTTGTAAAAAATTGGGAGTCTATAGATTAACCCCTAACGAAGTCATCAGTCCGCTAACTATTCCGACGTCATTTAAGTTTAGATGGATAAATACATGAACTCAATAAGTTTTTATTAGTACACTCTGACGACATTTTTTACGTACAGCCCGAGGCTTATGATGGTCGTATGATGAAAATCATGATATACGTAACTATGATGAGTATCAAATCTTGAACAACAGTCTTAGTTCAGTTTTTTCGTATTCACAGACGCTACTTATTTACGAATATAGGTACTGGACCTAACAAAGTCTCTGTAAATATTACACAAGACATATTCAGAGAAATGTACTATTTTCTCATATACAACAAAATATACGTTTTATTAAAAAGACAGCATTCTACTTTTCGTGTTTCTAAACCTGACCGTAAATACCTATACTATTTATAAAGTTTGTAGGCATATACTTAATTTAAAGATTTTATAATTTTCTGCCTCCTCGCTTCAAAGATCATCCAATTTTATTATTGTATACAGTTGCTTCAAACCTTAGATCTCTGTAGTGGTTTTAATATAATATGGCGTAATAAGAATAATGTTAATTTGATTAAACGATTTTATTACGATTTATAGGTACGTTTAATATATTTCATTCTTTTCCGTGTTAAAACTATGAATGAATCAATTATAAATTGATTTAATCCACCTAAAAACGGTACCAGTAAGTTATCGTAGTATAAATTGATGGCCCATTAACCGTTACGAAGGATAACGTCGCCATATAAACATAGGGTACTAATAAGACATGGAAAGAACGTTCAATATAATGAGTCACACATGATAGGTAGATGACGCATAAAAAAATGTTGGAAATTGACTACTTACCTACCCACAATACCTGAAGATCATAGTGATTTAAGTAAATAATATACTTGCAATTACAAAAACAACAGCACAATACACAGAAACCATTTGTTAAAAAATATATTTCTAGTAAGGTAACGCGTATTGTATAATCCATACTTATGTAATAAATTAATTAAATTAGTAAGGGTGCATAAGTGTTTCCATTTACGCAGTGGACTGTAATTTCTAAAAGTTAAAATAATTATTAATAGGGAGTGCGGGGGCCAGATTATATAATGCCTAACTTTCTAAGGACTTACCTTTAAACTGGCGCTGTGTGTGTCACTTGATGGTTGTAGGTGTCCATTTGAAATTTTATTTTGGTTACTTTTTCACGCAAAAACTACTTTCTTAAGTTCCTATAAAAACAATTTCGCTGAAATTTGACATAGAGGCAGATTAAACGACGATTTAAAATGGAAACTATTCCAGGCATGGATATTCTGAATCTTTATTTTCCTAGATATATAATAATTCACTGGTATAGAAAATATTTTAATATAGTCCTACATGTCCGTATGATACTCCTATTAGTTTTTAATTTATGTTGAAAATGAAATCGTAAACTATTACATTCTTCTAACTCAAGGAAGGTAATGTAAACGACCCAGAATATTGCATTTGTACTATTGGATTCAAGTGTATTTGTCTATGCGGGTAATGATGCAGATGAGATCAATTTATATGCTTGATGATAAATACTTCGCTGTATGTAATTGAATGAAATAAGCATGTCTTTAAAGCTTTTGTTTTCTAATAGTATCGAATCATCCGCGTAACTACAGGATTAAAAGAAAAGTTCTATCGAAATCGATCTAGAATAATAACATAAAATATTAAGTATAATTTAAATACTTGCACATATTTTTTGTCTCTTTCCTTTTTGACTCATTAACAACAAATACATACATTTCTCGTAAACCGTTAAGTGGAGGTATTATGCGCATTAATTAGATTATTTTGGGTTGATTGAACTTTCCAGTTTTACATTGCATATTATAAATTCAAATAGAGAGTCGAAATGTATTCAATATCTCTATGTAATAACCGGTGAAGTGGGAGTCGGAATAGCTCAACGCGGGTTCCGTAAATAAGATTGTTATAGAGTTTAACTAAGTGCATGTTTAACTATAACATTGTTTGACCCTACTTGACCTAGCTTTTATTTTAAATTCATTCCGTTGGCATATAGGGGATATTCTTTTTAATAACAATAGTTTAGTCTTTAAAATTTTATTGTACATTGTACCAAATTTGATACTTTTAAATTGATAGGCAAAGACTAGGTCTTGATTCCCTGGGTATCACTGGCGGTATTAAAATAAGCGCTTATTACTGAATCACTAGCCGTTCCTTTTTTTATTTAAATCAATAACTTATGGAGGTAATGTTTTTAGCAAAAATAGACAAACGAAGCCTATATGTAGATATACATAAACTTATATTACAAAAGCATAAAACATGTAGACACTAACACAATCACCTCGTCAGAACTATAATAATTACTATTCGCATTCACTTCCTATAGTTTTAATTAATATCAAGACTTATATAAAAAAGGATAGAAACCTTTTTGAACCGGGCCTTTTTTATCCCGTTTCCTACTTTGAAGTGAAGCAAATGAGTATAAAGTCATTAATTAATGCGTTATTAAATAAAAATGATTCTTCAAAATACGAACAATAACGATAAAGCCCAATCAATAAAATAGAAAGATCGATGGTACATACTAATCTATTGTTCACGGTTTAATTATTATAATTTTTTGGTTTCCATTATAAGTACGCAAAAATGTACTATAGAGCCAATTTTTCTAAAGTATACGCCGTATGTCGTCCATATAGTATCAATACTCTGTGTTTCTATCCTAATCTTCAAAACAGTATAGGACTATAGTAGTCATAAGGCAACGCATTATGCATGCGAGGCACATGAGCGGGCAGGACATTGCTCTCGCCAGCTCCCTTGCCAGTCGACATACCTGCCTATCTGCAACGAAAGTGTTACTACGTTAACATCATATTTTCTATAGCATCTATGTTCCTATAACAATATCAATGTTATTTGTAGCACAGAGCCTCGAATATTCTAATATAGAAGAGTAAAAGATGAGTAGATTTAAACAACGGATTTAACTGCCCATTGAAGTTTCTTAAGAATACACGAAACATTAAGATCTCATATTATATGGGTAAAATATAAGTTGTGATATAAAAATACAGTACATTATCTAATAAAAAAAGTTGGCTTAATTTAAAAACAGAAGGTTCTATGTAAATAAAAAACTTTGGTTTATTATTTACACGTTACCTACTCCTTATTTAAAATAGACAGTGTGTATTCTAAGTTCAGAGTCAGGAGTCAACTAGTAAGTTAACTTACTCCGGTAGTACTTACTAAGTACTACGTAGTCGTAGAGAAATTTAAATTATACCAACATCATATAGCAGGCAGTGTTCAATTTCGTGTCTAGTATTGTGGCTAGCGTTTGTGAAAGTAATTTGAATTACATGCTGTAAATATATCCAACTGCGATTTTGAATTCGATACTAGTAATCTTATTCATTGCGGAAATAATATGTCTTTTTGTAAATTACTTAGGGTAAATATTATGTATTATTATGTGATAGAGTTTTTACAGACTTCACAAGGCAAATAGTCAAAAAACTTGAAGTAAATGAAGTAGTAGATAGTATTAAATCTTGATTACAAAACATGAGTGTCCTGAATTCTCATTGAGCCTTACTTCCTCACGTACGTTTAACGGTTTTAATATATTGTATTTGATTGACTTACATCGAAAAATATTAAATATGACTGCGCAACATCAATGTGATAGTAAAAACCAGTTAACTTTTATTTTATACATACCTACTTTATTAAAGCTCTATGCTGTGGCTTAAGTTACTAGTTTAATTTCTTGTAAGATAATGTTATCACATATACATGGTATACGGATTGTTAGAGATAAGAATATACTAAGGCAATAATTTTATTGATTTTAAATATGTATTCACTACACACACTTAAGAGTAAGCCAGAAGTTTTTTTTTGGAATAAAAAGTGCAAAAAAATATTTTATACTTTCTTAAGAAACAATTATTTTATGTTAAATTAAACCAGACTAATATTTATAGCTTAGGAAAACTTTGTTCACTATAATATAATTAAAATATAACCTTAAGCATGTTCTATGCAAACAAATAATCTACCTAGAGACTAATAAACTAGCAACAAAAAATTTTTTTGTCAGAAAATCGTAAAAAAGCAAACGTTAATCTCAAACTCGTCTTATCGCCACCCTGCAGTATCAGTAAATCTGTCTTTGGATATCGAGTGGTCTGTTCCGTTATTTCTACAAATCGGTACGCATACTAACATTAAGTTGCACCTATCGCTGTTGGCTATACAACTTTATTCTTTCTTCCTATAGGCAAACGGGTCAGATTTATTTAGCGGGACCAATGAGTCTCGTAAACCCTTTTGTGATTGCATTCTGAAAGGTACTTAAATACCTGAACACCAGTTTCGCGCTTGTTGTATTGCATTGTTGAGTTGACCTTTTTCTAATCGTTTTATTTTAAAAACAAAACTTGCATAAAACCTTCTTTCCAAGAACTTTTTCGTCATTCTGGAATATCAAGTTCGATAATAATTAAAGAAGCTCAATCAGCAATATTTTTATGGTTAGTCAGTTAAGCGCCTGGTAGAGTCGCATATTTTTCTCTAAGTAGGTGAAGTATTTTAAATAAAATAGCGTATGATCATTAAATCTCATTTAACTAAATTATCCGACTATTAATTTACAAATATGGAAGACTAGAGTAATAAAATTACAAGTAACTAATTCACCTCTCTATAATTACCTACACTTCTCTTCAAAGGACATGAGTTTATCACTTGAATAAATGACTGAATAATGACTATTTAAGAATAATAATTAAAAGATTCAATGAAATAGTCAACATTGATTAGAAAAAGAAACGGGTTAATGTATATTTTGTATCTTCGATGGTATAGAGGTCGTCTCAATGGTCCAATAATGCGTTGTTGCAATTGTACATGAAAATTTCGAAAGTTAAGTAAAATGTCTGACAAACGACTCCCGAGTTACTTAGTGCCATTACAGAAATTGCATGACCATAAGAACAAAAAGCTCGTAATCATTCAAAATTATATAGAAAGTTGTATGAAAATTATCGACTGACATACAGAACTCTTTTGTTGTTTCGCCTAAACACATAATTCTTGAATCCTGTTTAGAGAAGATTTTACAGAATTGTATAATATTGTAATACTAAATCAAAATAATCGAAATCGATCTGCTTAGTAATGTCAAAAAAGATTTTCGGGCTCGCTGACTACCGTAAATAAGTATAAAGCATAATAAAATTGCCATGACACGATTTAAAATTTAAAATTTGGAACTAACCGTTACTTTTTATTTGAATTTAGTAAAGTTATTGCTACGCCGCGCGGTATGCCTATCTTATATGTTTAAACTATTGAAAATATCTGCAACTCAAAGGATGACTTAATACATTAAACAACTTTTTTATCTGAATATAGTGCAACTTATTTCCAAACAGTATTACCTAATGTCAATCTATTCTTAATTATTTAAAATGTTATAGTTCTTGAAGTCACTAATATTTTGATCTTCAGACAAGGTCAGCGGCAAGTCATCGTAGAAACCAGATTTTGAAGCTTGTCGTTTTTCGAATTCAATAAGACCGTGAATCGACGATATTGGCGACATTACTGGGGCAAATGAATTTATGCATTGAGGTTATATTTGAATGCTTGACATGCATTATTGCAGGTCAGTTATAATGGCATGTCTGGACCTATATAATTATTGTATTTAATATTCAATGTACTGAACATAGGGACCAATAGGAACATTGTTAATAGGACTTTAATCTAGGCTATACCTACTAGTTGATTATTTTTGTTAGTGCACAAATTAGTGATTTCTTAATATCTCTTAATTTTATAATAGTTTCATCAAAAAAATAAACGCTTCTCATACATTTATATTGCTCCCTATTGGTAACTTCACGCCAACTAGCCACTTTATACCTAATAAACACACGACAGATTTACTTCATTACATTCGGTGTCAAATTCACATTTAACTTACGTAAGTTTTTCCACCTGCTGAGTATCTAACGAGCCGTATACTTAGTGCAATATGTATATAAAATATACAACAAGTTTTTGCTGCTTATAATTATCAATTTTAACGTAGCACTGACCTTGTGTGTATGTAGAGAGTGGCGAATTTGATCAAGGCGACAAAACCGAAGACAATGCATGTGGGCAACAATAATATGAATGACATGAACATGGTGGGTTACTTTCATACGCTGTATGACACGATTTTTTCATGCTGATTCAAAAATATTAGTGTTATTACATTCATTGATCTGGAAAAAAGGACCAAAGCGATTACTGTGTTAGTGCTTTATTTATTTACTAGCGGACGCGTGCCCACTTCGTTGGGCATAATGTTAACAATCCTTTTTTTATATAGCCTATGACACTCAGCAATAATGCGGCTTTCTATTGGTGAAAGAATTTTTAAAATCGGTTCTGTAGATCCCGATCCCTTACAATATAACAAACACACAAACTTTACTTCTTTATATACATATTAGTATAGATCTATATAGATAACGCATTGCTTTCTTTTCGTATTAATCTTTCGTAGAATAGTCTATGTCTCAAGCAATACAGCTGAATGTGTAATAATATGAATAATAGGTATGGTACAGTTTATTTTCGCATATGATATACTCGGACGTACATAGATGAGAAGTCTTGCGTGTCGCTTATGAAATAATATGAATACTCTTATATAATCTCTCACTTCCTATATAATATTACTAACCCGTTAAACCTCACTTTTCACTGAATACTAGTGGTCTTCAGATTGCCCCTATTCAGGAAATGATTATGTTCCGAGCATAAATAGGTTTCCTCTTAACGCTTAACGTACAAATTTACATGATTTAATATAATCTGTTTTTAATATCTCAAAATTGATCTAGCTTTAAGCATCTTTTAAAATGTAACGTTGATGACATTATTGTTATTATATGTTATTATAATACTTGCCGTGTCCCATAGTTCTGCTCCGTTCGTGTCCCGTTTTTCTCGCGTAGATTGCGTTCCCGGGGCAATACCGGGATAAACAGTGTCCTACGTGCTAATCCAGGGTCTACTCTTACTGTATGCCAAATATTACCCAAATACATTTAGTAGATTTTGCGTGAAAGAGTAACAAACATTCATACTCACAGACTTTCACATTTATAATATTAGTAAGATTTGTTGATTAAAAATAGCGGAAATATATATACAGTATAGGGTGTGTGACCGAAGACGACGTACAAATAAAAACTGCAATAAGAACAGGAAACCATTGCAAGGCTTCGTAATATTTGCCATTATCAATTGTATACGATCTTCATGCTTCATTACAACTTCAATGCCGATAAAACTATAATGAACTGTAACTTAGCGAATGGGAATGGTTATAAAAAAAAACAAACATGATATTTCTCTCAAATTACGTTTCGATAGAAATTCAAAGAATGTCAATACATACATAAATGCATGGTTTATCAGTATCGTGTACGACCTTTATGTCACGTTGAGAAAATAAAAATGTTATATCTATATACTAATATATAAAGCTGAAGAGTTTGTTTGTTTGTTTGAACGCGCTAATCTCAGGAACTACTGGTTCGAATTGAAAAATTCTTTTTTGATTAAATAGACAATATATCGAGGAAGGCTTTAGGCTACATAACATCACGCTGCGACTAATAGGAGCGAAGATATAATGGAAAATGTGGACAAAACGGGGAAAATTATTCAT